>JAADXL010000126.1:0-55364 GCA_023337755.1 Pythium aristosporum | reverse complement strand
GAGAGAGAGACCTTGTCTGATTGACTTCTCCCGCTTCCCGTCACTTCGATAGTGAGGAGAGGTAGAGAGCGAGAGAACAGCAGTATTACTGACGAGAGGTTGGCTGAGCTTCAGCGTTTCTGTAGACGGAAAAGGGGGATCATAAATGCCACCTACCGGACTCGATCTGACTAAAAAGCTGAGCATATGATCCGACTTGTCAAAAGCACACTGGTTCGAGTCTCTGGCTTTTTGGACAGGGCGGTGGTTCTGAACTCTTCAACTCGCAAACTTCAACGTCACGCTGCCAACTGCAACCCCATTCCGAGGCGTGAGAGCTTTTACCCCTAAGTGGAGAGGCGGAGCTGAGTACCATTGAACTGCTCTCCTATGGTTCTACTGCCGCGGCTTGGTCAGGACTTCGGACGGGGTGGCACTGAGCGACTGGTTCTACAACCCTCGAGGTTGGGTTCCGCGACCAGTGGACCCAGCACCGACGCGGTAGGGACGTCTGAGCCCAGAGTAATGCGGCGACAGCGATAGTGGCGAGCACAGGAACTGGACTGCATGGGGAAGAGTCAAAGAGATGGAGATCTGTGTGTTGCTGGTAGAAGAAGAGGCAATGATACGAGTTGGACGGGAGCCTGCGCAATGTGTGCGGCCGCTCCGTGCCGCTCGCAAGCCGCAGCAGTGCCCGTCATCTCACCTCAACTTGCGGGGACTCCGCGGACGGACGGGCGTCCTCGCCACCAACCCACATATCCGAGACCGGAATGACCAGCACGGTTACAATGTTTGAATAGAAGGGAGTCGTCGTTATCAAAACAAACTCGACAGCTAATATTCGCAAGCGCCTGCGTTCTGCTACCACCAACTCGCATCGCACTGTCTAACTCTGGGAACCTTCTCACGGCAGCAGCGGTCTCTTCTCGTCACCGGCAAAGAGGCGGTTGTTGGCTTCGTACCACACGTAGTGCTGCAGGATAAACACAATGTCGACGATAATGCTCACAAAACCCAACGCAAATTTGACCGGATCGCCCGTGATCGCGGTCCAGTCGTGCGTGGCCGCCGAGTCGAGCACCTGCTGGCCAATGGACAGCAGACCGCCGGCGATATCTAGCAGCACGTTCCAGATCGTCCAGCCGATCGTCGACTTGCGCTTGTAATTGAGGTAGATTTGCGGCAGGCACTTGACGAGCGTCGTGAGCAGCTTGACGTAGCTCAGCAGATACAGCAAGTTGAGCGTGTTGATGAACGAGTGCTCGTCGTTGCCCGTGATCTCGATCGCGACGGCAAACAGCGCGCCCACGACGACCGTGCCGAGCGACCAGATAATCGTGGGCTTGCTCACGCGCTGGCCACCGCGCGGGTAGATCCAGCACTGAAACAGCGAGACCGCAACGAGCACGACAGCGTGGAGCGCGAAAAACACATCGTTGGGCTCAACGGCGTTGCGGTTGCCATTGTAGCGGCGCATGTACTGCTCTTGCACGCTCTCGCTGTAGAAGAAGGCGCAGTTGAAGATGGCATAGCACGTAAAGCCCAGCAGATTGAGCGCCGTGTAGTCGAGCGACAAGCCCTCGACGCTCTTGCGTTCATAGTTGAGAAACACTTGCGGGTAAAAGCTCACGCTCCAGCAGCAAAAGTAGATCCAGCCGATGACGCTCGAGAGTCGATTCCACGGCTGCGGGATGTGGGCGTTCGCGTGGAGCGTAAAGCCGAGCACGAGACCGAGCACGAGGATCAGCGCCGTCACGAGCGCGACGCGCGCGCGCAGCGAGAGCCGCTGGAATGCGCGCAGCACCATGGGTAAGTGGGAAAGAGGAAGAGGAGCTGTGGTCTGGTGGGTCGTGTGGCTGTTGGCGAATGGCCCGGGAGCTCCGCCGAGCCAAGTGCCACGTTGGACTTGACGAAGTCATTCGTCTGCGGAGCTCTTCGCTCTTGCGCCGGAAGACGAATCATGCCACTCGAGTGAGGTAACGACTGACTGCCAGTCTTTTCCTATTGCAAAATATAGTGACATTGCTCCCCAATCGACGGCTGTTGAGGGCTTGCATCACCTTCCAGCAGCCAATCACAATGCTGGGAAGACGCGCGAGTTCAATACCAACACAGACCCCGACAGAGTGACACCATCATGTCACTACGGGATCGCGTCAACATCTTGCCTCAAATGGCTACACCTCTTGTTTGACATGATCACGCACAAGATACCTCACAGCTTCGGACCAGCGACTCCCTCCTCCCCCGGGACACAATTGGTTATCCGAGGCGGAGGATTGAGCACGCGGACCACAAGTTCCGGGTGGTCACGTCGCCACTCTGAGTTTTAGTGAAATAAATCGTTTCATTCGCGTACTAGCTAACTCTCCTTCATCGGAAAACGAAGAGATCACAGAGCTATTGTCAAACTACCCTCAGCAAACCCTCTGTTGGCACTGTCCAGACCCAAGCCTTACCGTCCATGTATTTGGTTGCTACCAGTCTTGGTTCTCCAACTTTGCGATCGTGCGATGTCAAGGCCTCCGGACGTACCTCGCCCAGTTCCTGCGGCCCATGAACGAACGGCTAACACAGTCTGCGATCGGTGGGTCTCTTTGTCCGGTTGGACAGGCAGCGATCATTTGAGACGCAAGTTGCGCAGCTCCGGAGACAGAACGCGACAGGATGCGGTCGTGGCAATCTGGATCTGCTTGAAGAGATCCGACAATCACTCTGACTTGACCCCACAATAGTGACATTATGCACTCTGGGCTCTCGCTGTGAGTTCCGGATCTGTCATTCCACGAGAGCACCATGAAGTACAGGTGCGCGGCTCCTCCCCATCCACGCATACGATCCTAAAGCCCTCACTATGATCCGCTCTCTTCATCAGTGCGATCGCCGGTTCGCTCGCGGCGAGCGCGGGGATGCTGGGGAAGCTGGGTGCCGACGGGGACACGAGGTGGCTTCACGCGCTCATGGCGGCCTGTGAGATCTCTTCGCTTCCCTGTGGATGGGTACGCTCTCCCCATTCCTCTCTTTATCTGTGGGTCGCTCTTACTCACGATTTTTCTGTCTTTGCTCCCATCAGGTGCAGTCATTCGTCCGCGTGCTGTTCATCGGGCTCATGCTCGCGACGAATGGTCTCATGCTGAACTTCTTCATCAAGGGGCTCCACGAGACTGACTCGCTCACGGCGACCGTCACGTCCGCCGCCGTCAACTTCATGCTCTCGGTGAGAATACCGTTCTTCTTCTGTAAAACGCCGGCGGTCGCATTGATGACGTTTGTTTTCTTTGGCCTCGGTTATTAGGCCGCCGGTGGTCGACTGCTCTTTGACGAAGGACTGCCCATGCAATGGTTTGTCGGCGCGACGATCATCCTCTTGGGCATGGGGCTGCTCTTGTATGGAGATTCTGACGGAAGCAAACAAGAGTCGGCAAAGCCAAAGCAAAGCTGAAAAATGGAGAGAGCATGTACATGTAAACGGGTCTGTGCGTCTGCTGTGGACGCCACGAACATGTAAGGGGGGAAGCTCAAGAGCCGGCCCCGTTGAGCGATCCGCAAATATCAATCGCCGCTGGCCAGTGCTGGAGTTCGGTGAGCTCCAACCATGGATGCGAGTGGTATCCAGAGTCACTGAACCAGTCGGTAAAGTCCTTAAGCGAGACTTGCTCATCGAGATCAAGCGACGGCGGGGGTTGCTGGTGCGTGGAAGGACTCATGGCTTCGTCATCCGAATTCGTCAGCCCGGCAAAGTCGCGGAGCACTTCATCGGCGCCGAGTTGTGCCGAGTATCGAACAACTTCTCCACTGAGCGAGCAACTCATGCCGTAGAATGCGATCAGCATGCATGTCAGACATGTTCTCAGAGTGTCCATCGTCGTGTCCACACAATGATCATTGAGCGACTCGTCAAACAGGCGCGCTGCAACCTTGAGCTTGTCGAGCAGCGAGCCGCCGCAGATGGCAAAGAGACCACAGATAGCAAGCCCAGCATCGAGTGGGTCGTTCGAGATGTCATCCTCGTCTTCGCCTCCGTTTCCAAATCGAGTCGTTGAGTCCGGCGGTGACTTGACGAACACGTCCAGTATAGAGTCGATCAGGTCCAATGCCTCGTCACCGAGATCCCCGCCAGGGGAACCGACCCACTGTGAGCAAACTTTCTCCACAACAGTGACGAAGTCGTTCCGGCAAACTTCAAGAAAACCTGTTTCCCCCGTTGCATCTAATGCCGACAACACAGCTCTCGAAACGTGACGAGGCGTTTGTTCATGAAGTCGAGTGTCGCGAAGGAAATTCTTGAGCCGAATGAGATCATCGTTGAAAAATTGCAGCTCAGCCGCCTGCTCGCTTATTGCGAAAACCATGATTGGCCCTTCCGAGGACAAACTGATCCCTGCTGCGGGTTCATGATGGGTCGACAGAGGCTGCGCTGGATTTCGACCTCGAGATCGGACGCTTTGGATTGTCGCTGAAACAATATCGCTTTGGCGGATCTGCTTCTTCTGGGTCGTTCGTACTTTTGTGGTCGTCTGAACTGGTTCCACTAGGCGATTGGATGCCGCGCGACGCTGAGAGCCTACCCGTCCACTCTTGAAGACACCTGACGTTTTGCTCGTTTGTTCTTGTGTGTCTTGCTTTTGTTCCCACTTGTCGACGTCCAAAAGTTCGACCCACGAGACAATCTCGAATCCTCCCGAGTTGTACCATTCGCCGAACTGCTCAAATGTCACGCGTGCCCTCGATCGAGCAGTTCCGTACCCGGCGTAGCCTCCACCCCCGATAGCATTGTTCCCGTTCGCAGCGACTTCCGCCATCAGATCGCCCATCGCTTCCTCGATGAAATCGTCGGCTTCCGCGTACATCTTCTCGAGTCCGAGTCGATACGTGCCCTCACTCAGTGCCATCAGAGCCAATAGGAACGAGCGCAGGTAGATGAAGAGCACGGAATGGGGCAACGCGTTCGCCTCATTCTGCAAGGTAGACCGGCGAAGGCCTGTCGAAGTCGCCAATGCACCACGACCACTGGTGACCCATCCAAAAGCACCTCCGGTAGACGTGATGTTGACGCCACCACCAACAGCAGCACCAGCGTTGAACCCTGCCATACTGGCTACACCATAGTTGCTGAGTGATCGATGTCGCTGTTGTCTCATCTTCGTGATAAATTCAAACGCCATCGAGAGCTTTTGACTTTTAGATCCCTTGCCGAGAATGCTCAAGCCACAGGCAAGTTCAAGTGCATTGACGCGACCAATGCGCCTTCGATCGAAGACGTTGAAGAGCCGGGAAAGTAGCTTTGACGATGTCTGTTGGGCTTTTTCCGACATGTCTTCCTTCGGGACCAGGCTGCGGATGCACTCGTAGAAATTGCTTCGTGAAAGAATAAGATATGCGCCTTCGTCTTCTTCCACAGCAGCGTAGGAGTACGAGTGAACCCCGTTGGGGTTCTCGTTCGCCTTCGACATCTTCAGCACCTCCTCGGCTGACGGAGTCGCATACGCCAGCAGCGCGTCGTAGAGTTTACTCCCATTCACTTCGTTGAGCTTGGTTGACCGAAGCATGAAGAGGTACGCTCCGATATCACTCTCGGTGAAGTGCAGAAGGTTCCCCTCTTCGAGCATGTCGAACGCATAAATGAGCGGTTTCTCTTTCTTGCTTGCTTCGAAAGCCTCCTTGGCTGGCCACTTGGTCAAATCCAAGAGTTCCAGCCACGGGCAATCGATGTACCCGCCGTTCGCGTACCACGTCGCGAACTCGGCCAGTGATATCGCATCAGGATGTCGACATGTCGCTTCGCAAAATAGCTTCGAAATGACAGCTCCAGCAGCACGTTCGGCAGCCGAGTTTGTATTCCACGTGTTGATGCTTGTGTCGTTCGCGTGGGCCTTGTTGGCGTTGAAACTGGAGAACGCGAACAGCACGACCAAGATCGACTTGAGCATTTCAAACATGTGACGTCGTGAGACATACCCATCGCCGTGAGTGTCAAATAGCTTGAACAGGACACCGAGCTTTGAACTCTTGGACCCATCGCAGAAAATGCTCATGCCAGCAACGACCTGCAATTTCTCGACTGAACTTGTCCTTTGGATATCACCATCCTTCGGAGATGCGGAGGCTTCCTCGTTCGCTTCATCGACTTTGCCATCCTCGTCCTCTTCTAGCACACTCTCGGCCTCAAACAGAGCGAAAATGCGAAGCAGATGGAATGACAAAAATTCTTGGTCTTCGTTCGAGAGTGTTTCTCTTGGAACAAGATCTCGCATGGATCGCAGGAAGCCCGACTTGGTTAGGCAGCGACCTGACGCAACTTGATTGAATCGGTTCAGCAGCGCCTCGCATGCTTGTGCTCGGAACCCCATTCGCTCAGCGATGGTATACACAACGGCAACATCCTTCAGTCGAATGCGCAACGACATGTTGTCAAAGCTCGTCAACTTGAACTGCAATGCCACGGATGACAGATCACGAGATGATGATGCCCCTGATAACGGAGACGTGATGAGATCAGCCATACTGGGCATCGTTGAGTTGTGTCGACCAGTGTCACCGTTTGCTGTACGCAGTTCGGATGTATTCAGCGGTGTCATCTCCCCTGGTGAATACTCGGCTTCTAGCGACGATGAGCGACCTTCATGGCTTCCATTCGACGAATCTGTCCCAAATGTTGATCCGGAATCCGGCCCACCAACTGACCCGCGCATTGCAGCTTCCGCAATAGCACGATGCTGTCGGCTGATGTAACGCAGCACTGCCTCGGCAACGGAGTCGTTCACGGGCGGCCACTTCTTTGCGTCGAGGAGCTCAATCCACGCGATGATATTGTATCCATTCGTCCCATACCATTGTGCAAACTCTTCGAAGGAGACGACTCCACCGCGAACAAAGGCACTTCCGGCTCCTGGACCAGCTGTGCTCACCCCACCTCCTTCGACACTCACGGTGTTCACGTTTGGCAGCGATCCACGGTGATGGTATTGACCCCGCCGCAGTTGTTCATTTCGGCTAGCGACGACGGTGTCGGCGGATTCGGGTGTGTCAATGCTGAACCGATGACTTTGGTGAGCGACGGAACGGGCATGGCGAATGCTGAATGTCTTGTTTGTGTCTTTGAAAATAGCGTCTGCAATGGCAATCGCAGTCGCGTCTGCAACGCTGGCAATCGCCTCAGCAGAGAGTTCCGATCCGTTCCCCAACGCCAGGAGCATCGTCAAGAACGAGCGCAAGTACTTCCACATCTCTCGTCGTGTCAATGCGCCATCTCGATCAGCATCGAAGAGCCGAAAGGCGAACGCGAGCTTCTCACTCTTCGAGCCCGCGCAAAACAGCGTGAATGCAGAGACGAATTCGACGAGATCGATCTTGCCCGTGCCTCCGCGATTGAAGGCAAAAAACAAGCGCGATAATGTATCCGCAATCATCTTGTAGTCGTTTGATCGCCCGATACTCGGTGGTGGAACTCGCGTGTTCGAATTCACACCAAATGATGAAACGACTTCGAGAGCGATTTCAGAGGGAAGGAGTTGCTTGATGCAGTCGTCATACGTGCTTTTTTCCATCCATGCGGTGGATGCGCCTTCCATGTACGGTTCAAACACGTCAAATAGCTGGAAAAGCTCAATCTCATGAAGCTTCACGACACGCTGCAGCTCGAAGTACTGGATGAGATCCCCGTTATCGAAGCTCAACGTTGAAAGTGGGATCTCGACAGTTGAGTCGTCTTCGCTGTCGAACGCTAGATCAAACTCGAGAACGATTTCATTCTTCAGCAAGATGGCGGGCATCGAGCTATTGACGGTGGCGGGATGAGATGGGCCAGTTGACGCTGACGAAAACGAGGAGTGGGAGTGAGGAAACGCTCCGTTACCACCTTGTTCTTCGTCTCCGTCTTCATCTTCCTCTTCTTCAATGGCGTGGGGAAAGGCCAACCCGTGACCATCTCCGGGGCCAGCCGAGTTCCCGGCGTCCACGTCGACTTGAATATTCTGCGCCGTGAAGTAATTCGTACTTGCGACCACCGGATCGACAGGAACCACGTCAAGCTCATCGAGATGAAAATGCGATGACACAAAATGCCACTTTCGCAGATCCAAAAGCTCAAGCCAACTGATGCCTTGGAAACCGCCGCCATTGTACCACTCCCCAAATTCCTCAAAAGTGAAGATTTTCGTTCGAGTATCCGGGTTCCGAGTATCCGCAGCCTCGGCGTTGTCTTCTTCAAGCCCATCCATGATGCTGTCCATGAGTTCTTGCTCGCCAGTATCGACCAACTCGGCGATTGATCCGTACCGCTTCACAACATTTTCTTCGGGGGGCGACAAGTACAGCAATGTGATCAGAACCGAACGTAAGAACCGCCAAAGCTGCTGCCGATTCAGGAACCCCTTGCTATCGACGTCGAAGTAGTGAAACGACGATGCGAGCTTGTCACTCTTGGATCCCCACGCGAACAGACTGAATCCAGCCGCGATTTCAAACGCGTCCACCTTAGCGCAATTTTCGGGCAGGAAGCATCGGAATATCATGAGCATCGTGTCGAGGAACTCGCTGTCCTGCATCTGCTGAGTTGCGTTCGTCATGGTGACAAGCTCTTCGATCGCTTCAAGAAATGTCTCTTCTTCGAGCAATCCATCGCCAGTGTGTTGTACGAAAGTGTCGTACATCGTTTGCGCGTGAACTTTCGTAAACGCCGACTGAATCAGTAGGTCAAACAACAAGTCTGCCTCGGGTTCGCCAATCGTCAGAAGACCTCCATCGACGCCTGAGAATCTGAAGCTCAGTTCTGGCGGTCCGTCGCCCGCCGTTGGTGCCTCTGAGAGTGGTGGTTCGGATTCACACGCGCGATCGGATCCACTATCTTGACGGCGTTTCATTGGAGATGATGTGAGCCGCTGGGTCACCGGCCACTTGGAATGGTCAAGCAGCTTGACCCAGGCAAGGGACTTGCCCAATCGTTCTTCAATCCAACCCCACGCGGAGTCAACAGAGATATCATCGTCGCTTTGCAGTTCGTTGGCGGTCCACATACGTTCCACTGTCTCCTGCACGGACTGGGCCAGGATGGAAACCGTGTCTCGCACGTCTTGCTCCTCTGCATCTTCTTCGTCAAACAGTGCTGATACAGCGAGCAGGAGGCACTGGAGTGCAGCCATGAGGTTGGTCTTGGAGGCCTTCTCAGTTGCGTCATCTTGGTTGGCGACGTCTACAAGGAGCTGAATGGCCGCAAGGACTTTGTCCCTCGGTTTGCCTCCGACGAGCACCAATGCACCGGTACCGAGCTGTCACACGAGTTGAAGAGTGAGAAGTCGCACCCCACATTTGCGCAAATAGAGAGATATTTCACTTGTGCATACCTGCATGAGATCCAGCTTCTCGGCCACCTGGAACGATCGATACATGCGGGCGAGCGTGCTTTCGAGCGGTTGGAACGCATCGCGTCCTCGGATCTCGGGCAAGAGTCGCAGCATCTCCATGAAGTCATCCAAGTCAACTTGCTTGCCGAATTCGCACGCATTCTCTCGCACGACGCTCTTGAGCGATGCGATTGAGCACGCCGTCACTGCGTTGCCCACACAAGTCCGTCGTCAAATGCCAGATTCCCAACGCCATCCCAAAAGCCCACAGTACCGTTCGATGCAACGAGTGCGTTCCGCACGAACAGCGCTCGCTTGGCCTGGATCGCGAGCGAACAACTGGGGGCAACATAGGGCAGTTCCACGGTGCCATCGGCTTGCGCGGCCCTGGGCGACGACGGCAGCGACGCGACCTCGGCCCCGTCCACGGCGCTGCTCTGCAGCGGAATCTCCATCTCCACGGCGTCGCCGTCCATTCTCTCTCGGCGCTTCTTTCTCTCTGACGCGTTTCCCTTGTGGCGAACTTCCCCAAATATTTCCGCAGGTGACCAGTTGCCGTCTGGCGGTTGGTGTTGAAGCCGAGAAATCTTTGGCCCAGCTGGGGCCAGGAAGAGACGCGAGCTTTCTTCTATTTACCTTTAACCAGCAACATTATATAGTATTTTTTCAAAAAGGTTTCTAAATGAGGGGTGAAGCTTGAAAAGGCATGGACGTATTTTAGGGTTTCTTTTTCTTTTCGAAAGGCAATTTGTGCGCCATATTTCTTATATTGTTCAAGGCAATGTTGAAGCGAGCGACCGCATGGGCGGCGGCAGTATTGGCTCTCCAGAGAGTTGGGGATTTGCATCGCGTGTGTGCACAGACGGGCGTGCCGACGGGTAATCTGTGTGCGGCGCTGCGCAACTGCATGGGCCACGGACGCTGCAATACCGCCACCAAGACGTGCGAGTGCTTCGAAGGCTTTGGCGCCTCCACAGATGTTTCGCTCTATGTGTCGCCGGACTGCTCCCAGCGTATGGGGCAAGGAAAGCATCTCCCACGCGCTTCTATGATTACCAACGAGTTCTCCACGGGGTGATTCTGGTAGGCACCTGTCCAGCGGGTCCGTCGTGGGGGAGCCTCGCGACCAACCCCACGAGTGCGCACGCACGCGCCGAGTGCTCCGACGCCGGGATCTGTGACCGCGCCACGGGCCAATGCAAGTGCTTTGCCGGCTACGAAGGCGACGCGTGCCAGCGTAGTGCGTTTGGGCGACTGAGCGTGGCGATCACACGGATGGGAAAGGTAATCTAATGGTGTGACTATTGTAGTGGCGTGTCCGAATGGATGCTCGGGCCATGGGCGCTGTATGAATATGCGCGAGATGGCGATCGTGCTCAATGCGTTCCCGCTCTCAGCAGCAGCAAGCTACAAAAGCGCTGAGGATTCCCTCACGTGGGACCAGGACCGCATCTACGGGTGCGTGTGTGACTCGTCGTGGACCGTTGGGCTCGCGGCGGGCCAGCGGCAGCAATCGCAGTGGTTCGGCTACGACTGCTCTCAGCGTACGTGGCGTCGCTCTTTGGTGGTGGGTACAGGACTCACATCCGCATTGACGATTCTTTGTAGTCCGATGTCCCAGTGGGGACGATCCACTCACCGCCGTCGACGAAACGGACTGCAGCGGCAAGGCGGTCGCCGGCGGCGCCGTGGGAGCCACGGGCAACAAATGCCACGTCGACTGTGCGAACCAAGGCGTGTGCGATTACTCCAGCGGTGTGTGCGCGTGCTACGACGGATTCTACGGATCCAACTGTGCGAGCCAGTCACCGATCAAATAAGAAAGCAATGAGCTCCCAAACTCAGATCTCATCCACCAAAGACAGCATATTCTCGTTCATCTCTCTCTTTCTTCTGTCTGTCCTCGTAGTTCCTTGATGCGTGCCAATGGGGAAGTTGGAGGCGAACGATGCGACCATATTTAGGATTGCTCTGCCTCACGCGCCGTTGCGTACTTTTCGAACGGGCTCACCGACGATCCCGACCTGTCAAAAGTCTCGATGTCAGAATAGTGTACGGGCAAGGCGCACTAGGCAAACACGAAGCTAACTATAAACGTACCAGTACGAGGCACCAGCCATCGCCACACCAGTGGCAATGCTCGTGGCGGCCGCGACGCGCGCGTTCTTCGCGAGAATGCCCGGCACGAGACCGGCGACAGCACCACCAATAGCCGCGTTCACTGGGCTCTTTTGCTTGGAAACACTCTCTGCCGTGTGTTCAGTCATGGCGTAGAGACCAGCGACCGTGCCGAAGAGGAGCTGTTCAGAACGGCAGCGTCATGTGTGAGAGCGAGGTATCGAAGGAATCGCAATGAGATGTCCACTCACCGCGCGCGCACCGATGTGCTTGACCTGCACCGAGAACTTTGGCATCTTGTCGGCTACAATGCGCCAATCACAGACATTAGAAAAGGCACTGTTCGGTGGCGTGGAGTAGAATTGGCTTCGCATGTACCGAGCTTCGGGACGGACCACACTGACTCAACCGCGCCGACGGACGTGCCGAAGAAAGCGCCGGTGGCCTAAGCGAGTGAAAACCACACCATAGTCAATACGTTGGACTGCAAAGACGCGGGCGATCGCCCGGGGGCCACTGCGATGCTGTACGAACCGCACAGGCGGCGATCTTCTCGGTTCCCGATGGTGCGTCCATTATCGCCTCACAGTTTCTTGCGTTCCTGCGGTCACCACAACATGGGGGAGCTGTCGAAAATGGTTATTGACGATACATGTAAGGTGTCGAGAATGTCAAAAATAGGCACTAAAGTGAAATATCTGTCCCCGCACTCGCATTTCTCCGTACGGGAGGATAGTGGTACTATACAATGAATGGTTTGACTTCCCAATGAGCATCTTTGCGCTTGGGGCAATACGACAGCGCGTGAAGCTCTGCTGATGCGTCGTTATTGCTAGTTGAAAACTACTCCAAACCCTGTGGGCTCGGCCACTGGCCAGCTCCAATTTCTGATACTCTCCCCTTGTGGGAGGACCTTCATCGACATGTTGATACCGAATTCTCCATCCAATTTTTGTCGGATCATGCATAAGTGTCCGAATGCAGCGCACACGTCCGAGTCCTCATGGTTCTGCTGATAAATTGTGAAGATCCGGAAACAAGTGGAACTCCAGCACATCAACCTTGGATACAGCGGTCACCAGTGAAATCGTACAAAGGTGGTGTGCAACGTTTCTTGCTCTGGTGTGGGCTCAGCGTGGGAACGTACGCTCTTACAAATCGTGCCCCTGGCCATGCATGGCCAAATAAAGATTTGTTCCCTACCTATGACTAGAATAGTCTCTCGACTTGTGGACGAAGACACGCCTGCTCTGTGGATGCACTTCAGGTACCCGTTGTGAGCTGGGTATGCTACAACTCTGAGCCGTAACAACAACGTCAGTAGGATTGATTTCAAAGGTCATGAACTGCTACACGACTGCTCTCAGTTCTTGCACCGCAGGGGCGCGATTCCAATCATACGCACGTCCGAAGCGAGCCATCGTCGCCACCGATCAGCACGACTTGTCGCAAGGGAAGCACCGCCACACTTTGGGCGGACATTTTGGTTCGATGGAGCCGGCCTCGCTCAGGCGAGTTCGCGGCTCCATTGCGATCACCCGCAATGCCGTTGTTGACTCCTGCCCCACTCCCTGTAGGAAGATTATCCAGGAGGCTCCATGACTCGAGCCGAACAGTCGAGATCTCAGACCGCACCGCTTCCGGACTCGCGTCGTGGATCAGTCGAGTGGTGTAGAGCTTAGCCGACGCAGCAACATACAGGAGCACCGAGTCAGCGTACGCTTGCACTGACACTTGCGTCTCTCGCACGCCCTCGGGAACATTGACCACGATCATACGTAATCGCGGTTGCGTTTCATTGTCTATTTTCCAGACTCGTGCTTCACGGTCGCTTCCGACCACCAGGATGTACGATGGCGCATACTGGACAATCTTGACCACGCGGCTCTCGACAAGTGCTTGCCAGTGGTAGATGCACTTTCCCATGCGCTTGTCCGTGAGGAACACATGCCCAGAAGTCGTGCCGCTGGCGATGAGACCCACGCCATTGGCAGGAGTGATGACCAGGGCAGTCGTACTGATGCACGTCGAAGCCCGCGTGTCCACTCGCCAGTCGGCCACCACGCGAGGAGCCGCCCGAGCGTCCACGATAGACAGCTTCCGGGCTGTACTCACAGCGAAATCCGCATGGCCCTGAAGTGCAAACATCTCTTGTGAAGGACTCGCACGTGCCGACTGCGTAAAGTCCTGGTAGTGTTTGAACGGCAGCATCCGCAGGGGTGTGCAAGACGTGACCCCCTCTTCGGCAAACGGGATGTGGAACATGACTTGGCTCGAACGAATGTCCCACACGTGCACGGCTGTCGAGCTCGTCGCGACAGCTCGCTTGCCATCCTCAAGACTTCGCGCAGACAGCAAGTTAGTCGACTCGAAATGCACGGTCCCCGTGGGCTGGCTTGGATAGCTTGCGAGTCTCCACACTCGACATGAGCCGTTCTTGCTTGCTGAGACGACGATGTCTTCATCTTGATCAACGTGGATTGACCTTGTCGAGCTCGAATGCGCACGGATATTGTGTCGGATTTCACCGTGCAACAGCCAGCTCCTGCCAAGCAGCTCGCTGGCGGGTCCAGCGAAGGCCGGCAGCGATACATTTGCTCTTGCTGGATCGTCTTGACGTGCGAAAAAGTAGCTACTGGCGCGTGGTCGAAGCCATGCGGCATCGCCACCGGCTTTGCTTGAGGTGCTGGCTGCACGTCGTTTCTTGCGCTGTTCCTGTGCGAGAAAGATAGCTTCGTTGAGATCTTGATCCCACACACTTCCAAAGTGAAGCGAAACGTGCAGAAAGCTGGCCGTCTTGATGCCATTCAATCGTGCCGAGCGGTACGCGTCTTGTAGTAACTCGGGAACGTGCCTTGCCAACACCGCAACTTCAAAGTGATCAGCAGTGACGTCCTCATCGCCTGCAAAACGATTCGTGACCAGCGTAGTTTGGCGGAGGAACTTCTTTGCTTCTATCCCGTGGAATGAGTCTAACGCACCAACATCGCCCTTGCGACTTGGTGGGTTGGGCAACAGCAGCATTTGCAGCACTGAACTGGATTGCACGGATGGTAGAAACTTGGCAAACGCCTCCGATCCGAACAGGGTTCGCAACGGCGAGCAAAACTCGGATACAACTTCGCTTGCCATACTCCATTGGTAGTCGGAGGCTTCAAGCTCCGAGTAGATTGCAGCACAGCGCACGAGGAACGCATCGATACTTTGGAGGATGCCGGTCGCCCCCGCTGCGCATTCAGCTCCCACCTTCAGAAGCGCAGCAGTAACGGTACGCGCGACTCCAATCGCTGTAAACGCACGAAGATCAAGGGCTTTATCCGTCTGGAGCATGAGTAGACGATCCACAATCTGTTTGGAGCGTCGCGAGGTAGCCGGAACGGGAGCCGAGTTGTGGCGCGTCAGGGTGGGACGCTCGCTGGTGCTCGTTCTCGCTGTGCTTTTGATCGTGCTGAGGATGGCATCAGCCGTGCGAGGGTGCAGGAATGGTGGCTGGACGCGATTGACTAAGGCAATGAGCATACTCGCTCGCCGCTGCAGGAACTCACGTTGGACAGTCTGTTCGGCCACAGACCGCACCACGTTGCGAAGCACGCGAAATGTTACGTAGACCTCGCGCGCCAATTCGTCCTACATTTCCATAAGAAAACATCCATGAGCAACCGATCAACTCATCGTCAACCAGTACTACGAACCGGAACGCCTTCAATTCTGGAGCTCACGCTTTCAGCGACGTCGACAAGTTGTGGCACTACGTCACACAAATGGGGCAGCACGATTTCACCCACCACCGACGACGGCAGCTCACGACACACGAGTAGGATCGTGTCGGCAACGTAGTGATTTTCGTATAGCACTTGTTTCTGCACATACGCGACATGGATCCCGTCGCCGTTCTTCCCGCCATACGCGGAGCGACTACCAGCGGGCCCAGCAATCGACCGGGAGTCGTTGCGAATGAACGAGCGCTCGTCGTTCAACCGGGTCCACTTGGCTTGAACTTTACCCAGCAACGGCAGCAGCGATGGTAGAATATGTTTGACGGCAATCGACGGCCCCATGAAGTCGCTTGAACAGAGTTCTCCTAGTGAAGTTGCGAGCATGTTCGCAGCCTCACTCGAGAACAGCGGCAGCGGTCGAGTGCTGGTTTCATCACGCGTGTCATCGTGTCGGCGTCGGTAGACTGGTGGCGCCGTGAGCCAGTCGATTAAGGGCGGGAAAAAATGGCGCAGCATCTTGACTGGGCCGAAGGCTGTTAGGATCGTCTTCAATACGTCAGGCGTCGACATGCACAACTTCAACACTGGAGGTAAATCGGACGTTTCGTATACGCGTAGCAGCACATCGAGCAATTGGAGTCTTGTGTCAGCACGTCCGAGGCGACGAGCCAGCCCATCCAGCAAGTAAACAGTGGCCGCACAGACTTGAGCGGTATTCAGCGTGTCTGTGTACGACTCAGAGTTGAAAAGGTTGAGAATGGACGGTACCGCAACTTGAAATGCCGTATCGGGCAGCCGGACGAGAGCTGGTAGGTTTTCACGAACAACCTCGAGTCGGTCCCACCAATGCTTGGTTCGAGAAAACTGTGCGGAGTACTCGTACACCACCCGGAAGCCTGGCGGAAAGATAGACGCATTGCAAGGATCGTACGCATCAGTGGCGTAGGTGTGCTGTCGCTGGTAACACGACTCGGGCGTCTGTGAGCTTCTTGCACGCCAAGCTGAGATGCGATGCCGAGGATGCGGATGGACGAAGTCAAGAATCGTATTCTAGATACACGTTCAAACAATCAGATTCATCACACCTCCAGAGCACCATAGCAGCACGGAGTTCCGCACCTTGATGTCCGCAGGGATCGAAGAGAGCTGTTCTTCAACCGCATACTGGGCCGGCCAGGATGATTTAGGCGTTGTTTCCGGGTGTTGATCCCCACACTCATCCACATACGAGGAGTAGTAGTATCCGACCGAACGCGCACAAAACAATGGTCGGCCAGTGTAAATCTCTGCCATCATACAGCCCACGGAAAAGAGATCTGCACTGAATGCAATGTCGGATGCGCTTATTGATCCATCCTTTTCCATCACCTTCAAACATTCATCAACGTCAGTGCCTCCTCCCTTTTGCCAACTTGACCCAACTCACCGTGTTCCAGCTTGTGGGGAGTGCGTAAACTGGATGGATCGCGACAGTCTCGACCGGCTCGACCGTATCTTCCGGACGAGGGTGATCAACGAGGTCATTGGGCTCACTCTGCAAGCGAATCGGTGGGCATGCGCGCAACAGCAAAAGACTGGTGTCGTCAAGAGTATGGAAATCTGCGCCCGTCCACTCCAAGTCGGGCATCCGGTTGTCGCCGTCCACTGAATCGTTCATATCATCATCCTCGAGTCTACTAAGCTGGTGCCAGAGATCTCGAAAAATGTGAGTCCCCTGTGAGGCATGGACGCCAGCGCTGGACGGGATGATGGTCGGAGGTAACGTGCTGTGGGCTGCCGCGAGTGGTGCGCTTCCAGGTCTAGGGTGAGACGCACCACGCCCTGAATCATGGTGGCCGGCACTTGGACCGAACGATGACGACGACTGGAGCTGGCTACCAGAACTGGCAGTGGATGGCGCAGTCGCTAAGCTCCCTTGATCTGAATAGACCCCAGATTGATGTCTTGGACTGTCCGCGCCAAAAAACTTGGGGATTGCGTGCGCAAAGCGAGCCATGGTCGGCGATCGAGATTGTCCACTTTCCTTCCCCGCTGGAGGCGAGACTGGCGAAGAGTCGCTTCCAGTCGAGAACTTGGGACGGGTTTTGTGCTTCTTCTTGAGCTTGACAAAGGAGGAAGAGAGGCTCTTTTTTTCTGCAACCGCCGGTGAGGACAGTATGCCTTGCAGTTGGCCATGTTGTGAGTTGTCGACAGGAGTATAAAAGCTTGTTTCACTCATCGCGTCTTCCGCAATTTGGATCGCTGCCTGCAGATCTGCGTCGGCACTGGACGGGATGGCTCGTGTGCCACCACGATAACGGGAAGACACTCCCCGAGATGGCTCGCCTTGACGATCACTCATACGCGCATTGGGCTTGGAATGTCTTCGTTGTGGATGCGACTGATGAAAGAGCTGGATGAAGCCTGGGCTTTTTCTTACATTTCCGACCCCGAGTGTTGTCTTGAGCGGTACGTTTTTATTGCGCACGGCATCATCACCGCTCAAACAGACCCCGAAATTGAGATCAATCCACTTATGGAGGTGTATGGATACCTCATCGCTCTCGAGCATCATGCGGTGTGCTCGGATAAAGTCGGAAGCATCTGCGCACCAGTTTGGAAGCACCATATCTGGCATCACGGAGTTACCGTGGATAGTCGAAAACACGCTGGCATCCGAGAAGAATTCGGGGATGCACTCATCCGGGGTCCACTGGAACATTCGCTCCATTGTTGAGGGATACTCTTTCGGCTGGAAGTTGCTTCGTACGAGTCGTCTCAACGCCGTCATCGGCGTTCGTCTTGCCATATAGATGTAAAATGTGATCTCGGATAGACTTGAACAAATGAGTTGAAGGTAAGACACCGATAAGCAAAGCAATCCACACGGCAACGCACCTTTCTGTGATGTGATGTGGAATCACACTGCTTTCGTAGTTTCGATCGAGCTGGTTGTCACCTTTGTTAAGCCGAAATTTGCTTTTGGACAGGTCTCTCCATCCACCGTGGCGCGATGAGAAGTCGCTAACCCATGGGAGAACCGGGTGGAAGACGCTATCGACCTGGTCAGAAACACCGTGGTCTTGAGAAACACGTTCCGTTTGCAAGCAAACCTTGAACGTACCATTCGTCTCCCCGCAGCAGCATTCAGAATCATCAGATACTCGAAATTGGTCAGATCGCCAGAACACCATCGCTCTGTTGGAGAGTTTGATGTGATCTGCTCCACCGTCAAACGTGGACTCTCGAGCTGTGAGTGATTTGTTTCGTGAGGTGAAGTCGTGGCTAGCGGTACCATGCCAAGACGAATCCACATGCTATCCATGATCCAGATTTGACTCGGTATGAGTGATCCATTGCACGATAAGCCGCGGTCATGGAGAATCTTGACGAGTTCCCATAGCTGATACACTAGAAACCGCCGCTTGGCATCGGAGACCGACGCGTCTGGGGCCTTCCGTACAATAGAAAATCATCAGTGCTAGCTCAGAACTCTTTGCCATGCGCACAATATCCGTACATCGTCGCCGTCCAACAGTGACTGGTTGAACTTGAGGAGATCTTGAAGCGACTGGTGCTCGTAGTCGAACACTGCCAATTCGGTGCCGTCCGTCGTCTCGACAACACCACGAAGCCGACCAAACGACGACCAGCGCGGCGTCGCCTGCTTCGTCATAAGACCAGAGCGAATTTCTTGGGCTGGCTGATGTGGCGAGTAGCGCGGAATATCATTGTACAAGATATCCAACACGTGATGCGGGACATTCGCCTTCAATGTGTTGTCCTCTACGGGGATGCTATCCGTGAGACGCCGGTGCTTTACCAGCCCCAATATCGCATCCAGTTGCTTCTCGAGACTGTGTTCCCGATCGCTTTGTGGGAACTCAGATACTGTGGTTTCCGTCACGTCGCCTCCTTCAGCAAGTCGGACGCCGTCACGTGGAAGTTGCCGAATCAGCCACTCCTGGACGTCCGTCGAGTCGCCCCTGAGCGGATCCACGAGGCACCGCACTTCACACGGGTCTGACGACGCATACACGGACGCGCAGCCCAGCAGATCGCTCACCAGTGCGCGGAGATCGCCCATCGTTGCCCGACAAGTTGCCGCTTGGAGCGTATCGGCATATTCCGCCTTCCTGGAAGGAAACTACGACTCCACATCTGAGTCTGAGTACAAACTGGATACGTACCGCATCAGACAAAACAATATTCACAGGGACGAGCCAGCGCAGTAGTCAAAATGTAATTTATCAATTCGAACCGTCTACAGAACAAATGTTTTATACTTTGTGGGGTACAAATGTAAAAGTCGGCCTCGAGTATTTCTGGTGACTCGAACCCCTCCATCAAGTGCACGGCTTTCGCCAAGAGAGACCGGGACGGGAGAGAACGCGACGCGCGACGAGACGCAGGGGAGAATGGCCGACTTTGCGGCACTTTCTACGGGCAGCGGAGGTGCCCACGGACCGCCGAGCGCGAGCATGAGCCGTTCCGGTGGCGATCCGCGGCGTCGCGGGGGCGGCCCGCCACCAGCAGCAGCGGAGCCGTCGCGCCACGAGATCCAGGAAATTCTCGGCCAGTTTGACGCCAAGATCAACCAGATGAAGGACTACCCGGCCAAGGACGTGATCAACTCGCTCACGATGTTAGCTGAGCGCGTGCAGTACGCGCCAGAGATTGTTAGCTTTCTTGAAACCAAGATCCACCGGGTAAATGACCACCGACAAGCCCAACTGTGTCGTGTTTTGCCCCTCTCCTCTCGTTTCTTGGGAGAGTGTGCATCTTGTGCGCGTGGGTGTGGCTGTTTCTGTTTTCTCCCTTGCGTTTCGCCCGCTTCCCGATGAGCCGCTTGAGTCTGCATGAGCCGCAAAGACGTGGCGAGTGCATTCCGAGGGGAATGGGAGGGGGGAAAGTAAGATGCAGTCACCCACCCACACAAACAGCACGCATGGGGACATGGACTCCCCCAGCACTGAGAACTAACGCAGTCTCTATCTGTGAAACAACAGGCTCCGCCGAACTGCAAGCTCCCAATCTTTTATCTGACCGACTCAATTTTGAAGAACGTGCGCGGGCCGTACGGGGCCCTGCTTGCTCGCAATATCGTACCGCTCTACTGCAACTGCGTGAAGCAAGTACGTTTCCTAACCCCTGGGCCGAGATAACTTCAATGCGATTGGTAACATCCTATTCTCCTGCCAGGTATCGGGCAAGGACCTGCGTCGCTTTGTCCACGTGCTGAATACGTGGGACCAGACGCGACTCTTCCCGGTGGACTCGCTCGCGCAAATGCGCACGGCTGCGAACCGTGCGATGGCGGCCGCGGGCGAGCCGGTCGCGGCTGTGTCCCAGCCGACCGTGTCGTTTGCAAACGAGCCTCGGCGGGCGCCTCCACCAGCCGCAGCTCCTCAGCAGCCTTCGCAGCACGACATGGAGCTGCGTTCGCTGCTCACGCACATGCAGAATGACATGGGTATCCATCCGACCGAGCACTTGTCGCTCGAGCAAGTGCGCGTGCAGAACCCGGAATGGTATAATCAGTTGGTTGAATACCATGCGGCCTCTAAGCTACCCGCTGTGGACCCTGTGCCCCCTGTGAATGAGCGAGCAGGTCTTCTCTCTGCGCCAGTAGGCCCACCACCAGTCCAAGCGGTCGCAGCCCAGCCACCAGCCCAGCCGGTTCGCCCGGCCCCGAGGCAGCCAAGGCGCTCTAGGTTCTCCGATGTGCCGCCCCCGGGTGTGCTCCCGCATCCAGGTGCCCACGCGGGGCCACCACCACCGCCGCCGGCCAAGTCGGCGAACGTCGCACATCTCATGGACTTGCTGAACCGCAAGAAGGCGGCTGCGCCTGTTCCCGCGTCGCAGCCACACGAGATCACCAACGATCACCCACGTGGGTCCACACCGAATGCCGCCGCCGTCATGTCGATCTTGCAAAAACTCAAGGGCCTGAACGGCCAAGCCCCTGCGGCTCCGCCCACGCAGGCGGCCGGAGCTCCGTCGGGGGGCGCGCCACCGGCAAGCGAACAGTCAGCCTCCAAGATGTGGTTCAGTGACAAGATCGTCGCCCACAAGGACCGCGTCGAGTCGAACGTGCAGAAGCTCTATGCTGCGTTGCCTCTTGTTTGCCGAGAAAGCGGGCTGCGCTTCAAGGAGCAGGAAAAGATGAACGCGCATTTGGATTTCCTTTTCCAGTACAATCGCTCGCAAAAAGAACGCGGCAAGGGCGGCGTGTCGCGGTCGTGGTATCCCGACGAAGACCAATGGGTCATGGACTATTCCGGTGAAGCCGCGCCGCGCGAGGCCACGAGTAGCTCGTTCTTTGACCGCAAGAACGACGTGGAACAAGAGACCACGGACCAGTTTGAGACTGCACGTGTGCCTGTCGACGAAGGCGTGACGCGCTGCCGAATCTGCGGGTGCGTAGTATCTGACAAGCACTTCGGGATATCCATTGATCTCTTGATCTCACCATGGTGCTGTTGCTTGTGTGTAGTGAAAACTTCGTCAAGAGCTGGGACGAAGAGGAAGAAGACTGGATGTACACGAATGCCGTCTATGGCATGATCCACATGCCAGACGGAGCCGAGCAAATGACGATTTTCCACAAGTACTGCTACGACACGGTCATGGCCAACTCGAAGCATATCACGGCCGAGCATTTGATCCCAGGAACGCCGCAGAGCCTCAAGTCGGCAGGTGGAGCGTCCGTGCCGAGCGACAGCGGAGGTGTCAAGCGCAACTTCAACGAGGTGCGTGATCATGGCATTTACTGATGGTGTGAAGATCTGTGATTCCTTACAACAAGCATGCTATTCTTTGTTTCAATAGGATTCGGACAGCGACGATGACGATGATATGAAGCGAATAAAGACGGAGTAAAGAAGGCTGCGCTGATCCAAGCGAGGCGGCTGCGGCGCGATGTCCAAGATGCCATCAAGATGCGACGAGGAGCATCTACAGCACGATAGTATTTAAAAACTGACGGAAATGACTCTTGTGGTATATCGTCCCTCCATCAGCCCCCTCTCCTTAGCACAGTCAGCACCGAGCCAAGCGCGTCTCGTAGGAGCACCGCAATTTACACTTAGTGATGATTACAAGGTAATCTATCCCGTGCCTTTTTTCCTTATTGCCTACTACTACTTTCGTCATAGAACTGGGGGCACAGCTCGTCCGGTTCGATCTCGGTCAGCGACTCGATTGAATAATACGAGCGCTCGTGGAACTCGACAATATCTTCCTCGTCTAGAGCAGACGCGATGCCTCCAGTCTCCGAGGGAGTGCCACCACTGCTCGTAGCATATGAGGAAAGCCGTGCGATTGCCTTGTCCAGCCACAGCGGAACCATTTCGTCGTGAGGGTTCTTGTCCTTGCCGTAGACAGTGTGTCTCACACGCTTGAGTGACGAGAGCCCCAAGCCGCCAGTCTCCAGCTTGCCCTCCTTGCCGTCGTTTCGCAACACGCGGCGCTCCAGAGGCGTCGGGATCAGTATGGCCACGGCCATGGCACTCGCCACGAGCAGAGACAAGCTTTTGGATTTCTGACACAACTGGCACAGAGGTAAGTGGCCGTCGAGTTCAAGCACACGAGCGCGCGCCGGCTTCGCGCGAGCGAGTACGCAGAAGCACTCGAGCGCGGCCACCAGCACGTCGTGGTCGCCATTGTATCGGTGGCTGCGCGAGATCACGTAGAGCAACACCTGGAGCCCGTTCTGTGTCATGGCGCGGCCTTTATTGAGTGGGCTCTGGTGGCACATGCCGCTCAGTGCGACGGCGGCCGCCTCAAGAACCAGCGGGTCTGTCGAGTCGACCAAAAGCTGAAGAAGCAAAGTCATGGCGTCTCCATAGCCTATGGAGAGTTGACTCACGGACGTGTACGCGAGGTTCCCAACGCCAACGGCACACGCACGTACGAGCCCTCGGCTCTTTGCCAGGCTCTCGGCCGTGAGCCTTTTTGTGAGCCAGGCGTCGGCCTCGGCCGTCAAGATGGCGCTTTGGTTGACGACGTGGTTGAACGCGAGGTTGCCAAGCAGCTTGGCAGCTTCGGCTTGCACGAACACATCTTCACTGTCGCGTAGATAACGGACGACTGTCGGGAGAAAGTGGAAGTTCGCAATCTGCGAGCGGATAATGTCGGAGTCTGCGAGCGAAACATTCCAGAGGGTGAGTCTGAGACCCACACCACGCGAAAACTGAGACGAAAGGCAGCGAAATGGATACATGCGCACCGTGGGAGAGGTTCACCAGTGCCGCGAGTGCGAACCGCTGAAGCTCGGGGACGATCTCGATCGGTATTGCTTCCAATCGCTGCGTGTCTAGCGAGAGCGGGTCCGCATTCTCTGGGGAGGCCGAGCGTGTTTGTGCCAACGCTCCGGGCATGAGAATCTGGATCAAGAACCGCACCGTGTTCTTGGCCGCGAGCACGCGCTTGTTTGGAATGAAGCTGCTGAGTGCGGCACACAGCCGCGCGCCCTCAGTAAGCACGCGCTGGTTTCGTACTGTCTCGAGTATATGAGCGAGCGGTGCCGCGGCGCCGGCCTTGATGATCTCGTCCTTGACATTGACTGCAGTGATATCACCTCTGACTGTGTGGGCCGCCGTCACGTGTGGTGGATCGTACCGACTGATGCGCCTGGGTTTTTGGTAGATGGCCAAATGAACCAGCGCGAGCAGCACTGAGCCCGTGACCACGTCGCTCACGTTTTCCCTGAGTAAGTGCACGAGAAACGGAAGCACGCCGGCCTGCGTGGCGGCGGGAGCTACGCTAGCTGGCAGCAACGCAATACTCTGCGCAAACTTGGCCAGCGCGTCTTCCAGCGGCTCGCCCAGTGGCTGAGACCCAGAGGACGTCTCGGTAAACTTCGTACGCCATCGCTTCTGTGCCTCCTTGTCGTTCTTCTCCTGGTCGAGTTCGCGCTGCAAGTCGGCGACTCTCTCCTTCCATAGCGATCGTTCCACTTCGACGGCCTTTTGCTCACGATGCATTTGCTCGCGCTTCGTGGTCTGGAGCTGCTGCGAGAGATCGTGGAGCCGGACGTGCAGTCTGAACAGAGCCACTCGTGGACGCTCAGTCGTCGGGCACAATCTTACTCGGTTTGTAAGTAAGGCAACAAGACGTACTACGCACTTGTGGGTCTGCGCCTCGAGGTCGCGGATCTGCGTCATGAGTTTGAGTTCGACTGCGTCTTTGTCTTGCTGCAGATCGACCACCTGCCGCGACAGCTCGAGTTCTTTCGGCGTAGGAACATGCGGGTACTCCTGCTCATTCAGTCGCAGGTGAAGACGGATTCAGTCTTACGTATCACAGCTAACCCTCCAAAACCTACGGCATCTCTCGGCGCAGGCAAGCCGCCCACACTCTTCATGGCGCTCTCTTCTTCGTGTTCTGTCACACAGCGTTTGTCGTCTCTCTGAATGGCCAGCACGGCGGAGGTTGAAGTTGTGTGGCTATTAGTGGCGCGGTCGATGAGTCTTGAAAATACATCGATGGCTTCTATCACGGGAACCCTCCACTAGCCGCTATCTCGGGCATCACGTTCCACCACTTTCCATCCGTCAATAGTGCACAAGAAGGGAATGCCGCCGCTCTATCTTGAGCATGGTATCTTATCACGCCGGAAGATCTTCTGCCAACACGGAACGAGAATATTCACCCCTTGCGTATCCTCTCGACGGTGAGATGAGAATAGCGCCTCCAACCCACCGTTTTCTTCTCACTCTTCACGACTATCGGTCCTCAGTCCTCATTCTCTTCGCTTCCCGACAGGGCGAACGGTCTGTCCGATGCGGATCTTCCGTCGCGCGATCACGACCTCCCGCGTGCGGAAGCGCTCGGCGCGGGCGCTGCCGTCATTTCCGTCCTCCTCGTCTGTCGTCGGCATGGGCATGCGGAGGCCCCTACGCCACGGCTTGCGGAAAGACACCGTCGGGTCGGTCGTCCACCAGTTCCACGCGTTGTCGATCGACCAGCGGTATCGCGCCGTCGCGCGCGTGCTACAGCGAACGCGCACTTTCAACGATGACGTCGAGCTCTTCTTTCAAGAGGCAGACAAGGACCGCGACGGCGTGTTGACACCCCACGAGTTTCGAACCTTTCTCACGTCTCGATTCAGCCTCAAGGTGCCTCGTTCCCACGCCGCCCAGGAGGCGACCCAGCGGCCCAGCAACTACCAGCTCCGGCTCGTCATGCTGGGCGCGGCCATCCCGTTCATTGGCTTTGGGTTTGTCGACAACATTATCATGCTCGCCGCTGGCGATCTCATTGAAGACCACTTCCACGAGGCCCACCACTTGTCCATGCTGTGTGCTGCCGCCCTGGGCAATACGTTTGCCAATGTCGTAGGGCTCAGTCTCGGCGGCGTCATCGAGTCGTTTGTGCGGCGCGCGGGCATTCCCGACCCCATGCTGTCGCGCGCGCAGGCGCGGATGAGCGTGACCCACTGGTGCAACTTTATCGCGTCGGCCGGGGGAATCACACTTGGCTGCATCTTGGGCATGTTCCCACTGCTCTTTATGAGCCACGAAAAGTACGAACAGGAGATCATCGACGCCGAGAAGAAGCGCGTGCTGGCGCTGCTCGCGCAGGAGCGAGGGCTCGACGAGAACGAAGAGGAAGAGGAGGAGGAGGGGAAGAAGAGGAATGCCGAGGACGCGTCACGACCGGCGCCGTTGGCTCTGGCATTAGCTCTTGGCGCTCCAGCTCATTATTAGAGACTTTCAATGCACTTGAAGTTACCGGTATTGTACCAGTCGTATTGGTAAATCACACCCTATTTTGTAGTATTGGAAGAAACCTACCTGATTTTGGGAATGATCCCGTCGAACTTCAACCTGTCACCTGTCGGAGAAACCTGAGAACTGATGAAGATGGCGACGGCATTGATCCTCCAAGACGCCAATAGTCTCCACCACGCTGTTGCGATTGCGCTTGCCGTCTTCGCAAAACTGCGGACTGTGTGGGTTTGACACAATGCGGGCGTTGGAATCGGATGAGTCGATCGTTCCGCGGCTCCATAAGAATCTCGTGACGGTCGTTCCGGACCTCGACGATGAGGAGGAAGGTAATTACAGCAAGAGGAGATAGCAGTTTGTGGCAGGAGCCGTCTGCTGATCACCCCCTTGAGTGTGAGAAGAGGACTTCAAGCACAACTCGCTGTATCTATCTCTCATGGCTGCAGTCCCCGGCCAGTTGATCATGCAGTTCTCCAGAGAGCAGCTAAACCTGACCAAAGGTGTCCAACACTCCAGAGGAGCAGAGGAGCGTCCTGTCATCGTGGCAATCGCGCCACACCGATCTATCTCTGTGGGAAGCACGCGTGCGCCCACCTGTCCTCCAGCCGCAGCCCATCGACGAGCTATGGGACGCCGCCTTTGTTGTTGCCGTCGGTGTGCCAAGCGAAGGCCGGTGCGAATGTTCATACGAGTTGCTACGGAAACCCACACTTGTGCAGACGCCAAAGAGTATCAATCGCGCGAGTCACTGGTAAGTTACCACTGACTGTGTGATGGGTTACCAATGATATCCCATCCACTGCTCGTTCAGCACGAGACCTAGCCCATGGCCCTCCCACTCGCGTTGCACGGCCGCTGACAGTCGCTGTGGGCGTTCTCCCTCATTCGCCTGCGATTCCTCTCACTCGCTGCATTCGCCAGTCGCCAACCGCGCGTGCGGAAATCGAAATTCCCCCCATTGCTCGCAGCTCGTGTCTTTGCATCCGCCGTGGTCCATGTCCGCTTCCGTGGTTCTACGCATAGACACGCAGCAGAGTACAGTGTAATGGCCGTGGTGTTCATGATGGGCGCTGTTAAACGGCGATGAGTCATGAGCAGTCTTGTTAAACCACCACCCCATATATATACCATGTCGCGATCTTCATCACATACCATACTCCGCCAAAGATGACCTATCGCACCTGGAGATCAACATGTAACCCCCCGGCATCTGGTGGACCACCGCATACTGTACCCCCCATGGACCGCATCGTGGGTTATGGTGGTCTCCCCCATATACCGGTACTCTAGTCTTACGCACCGACGTCATCACCACCCATTCTCGTTTATCCCAGACGCCGAGAGAATCGGATTGTGTGTGAATGTATCCAGTTTTTCATGGAGCGACAGGGGGGCGAAACTGCATCTCAGTCATCGGACAGATTTGTTGGTGACCACGTCGACGCAGAGCCAATCAAAACTAGCCAGCCACGCGACATGCATCCATTTCCACAGTGCATAAATTACCCAACAAGTGATATTTAACAATCGCTTTCGAAAGGGTATGAATCTACAAAACCGTCTGACGTCAGCACGCAAACGTGCGGTCGTGTGGTCCGCGTTGGCCCGCCGCC
The DNA here is from genome assembly GCA_023337755.1 of Pythium aristosporum. Taxonomy (NCBI): domain Eukaryota; phylum Oomycota; class Peronosporomycetes; order Pythiales; family Pythiaceae; genus Pythium; species Pythium aristosporum. The sequence goes on along the minus strand of JAADXL010000126.1, from coordinate 27,882 downwards.
CCTTGCTCGTCCCTCCCTTCTTTGCCGTCATTCGGAAATCCCCATTCCAGTCCTCAAGCCTCCTCCTCCCCCCCCAAGAGAATCAAGATGATCGGTCGTGCTGCTACCAAGGCTGTGGGCGCCAAGCGCTGGTTGGGCGACAAGGGCACCTACCCGGTGCTCGTCACGTGCGCGGTCGCCACGGCGCTCTGCACGTACCAGTGCACGCGCTACCTCACGGGACACCCGGACGTGAACTGGAGCAAGGCCTCGCGCATGAACTCGCTCAAGTACGACGAGAACGTCGGCGCCAACTGGCAGTCGCACCGCCGCTGGTTCGCGACCATCCACGAGAACGTCGTCAACAAGTCCAAGGGCCTGTAAGCGGATCTCCATCCCGCAAGACCGAATCCACACACCCCACGGGACCGATTGTCGATGGACACTCGTCGCGGTGGCCTTCGTGGGGCACACGCTGTTCCATTAGTTATCCATTGATGTGCATATTTGAGCGGATCTGGCGGCAGATATTGACGAGCTCTTTCTCTCCATGCGAGGGGCGACTGGCAGTCTCTGTTCCCCACCTCCGTAAAAATAGACTGAATACACACCACCACCAAACTCAAGTTATCCATCTAGCAAAGCCGCCTTGCATGGGAAAGCACTCGAGAAACCAGCGGAGAAAAGGCAAAGGGTACGCAGTGCAAGCGCAGAAGAGCTCCATGCGTGAGACAGTATTGCTTCGTCCGCTGCTGTCGTCATTGTTGATGCATGTTGCCAGTCAGCTTAGAAACAGTACACCATGGGGTTCAATTAGCGTTCGTACTGTATACCCTTTGTGACATTACCGCGTTTGAATGACATTCGTTTCCCTTGAACGGACGCCGGAAAAACGAATATGCAGCAAGAGACCAAGGAGATGACGCCGCGGTAGCGACGTCCAGCGTGGCGCGATGACGAAAAAGCACAAGCGATCGCCCTATGAAGATGCGCCAGAAGCTGATGCTGCGTCGGCCAAGGCAGTGAAGCTGCTGCGCGGTGGCCTGGCACTGAGGAAGCCAACGTTGGCGGATCGAGACCGCACCATTTCCGAAGGCGTCACCACCAAATACAGTGCTGCGACCATGGCGGCGCCCTCGACTCCGGCTGCCGAGCGCATGATCATTGAGGCGCTTGAGCAAAAGAAGATGCTGCTTCCGTATCTCGATAAGATTGAGTACATCAACGTGCAGTTGCGACAGCGCGGGCTTCTCCCCGACGACCCGACTCGGATCGCTGCTCTCGACGCTCGTGTTGCACCCGCTCGAGATGGTGGAAGGGATACAGTTGTGACGTCGGGGAAGGACAAGCACCATGGGAAACCCATTCGACCCGATGGGGACGCTGCGAGGGAGAGCCGCAACCAAGTAGAAGCGACACCACACAGCGTAGTCCGACACCGTTCAGAGAGCCAGCTGACCGACGGCACGCGATCGATCACGCGAAGCAACGTCGCCACCGAGTCACTGCAGCGTCGGTACCCACGGCTCGTCCAATCGATCAACCGAAATCGACTCGCGGTCCTGTCGCCTCGCGTCCGTCCGATTAACTGGCTGCTTCGACTGATCGAGGACGTGTACGATGATCTCACTGAGGTTTTCCTGCTTGGCGCGAACAGCGTCACGCCACCGCCAATAACGGACGGCTCTCCTCGGCCTGAACTGTGGGACACGGAGCAAGCGAGTTCGCCTGTGGCGCGGCTTGTGATGCCCTATCTTGTGCGCAAGCACATTGAGACCTCGATGGGACTCGCGCACGTCGTTGACCAAGAGTGTCTCGATCTCGTGCACAACGTCGAAGCCACTGTCGAGAAAGCTGCGTCCGTAGCGCTGTTCTCCATGTTTGTGCGTGAGATCTACGACGACGACGCGCTGCTCTTCTTCCTGTTCGTGCGTTGCATCGTCCAGCGCGAGTTTGGTCTCCAGCTCAAAGCCAAGACCAAGCAGGCGCACTCGTCCACAACGGGGAAACTGTTCGTGGCAGGCGATGTGGTTCATTTTGTGGCGCATTCGCTGGTACCAGACGGGTCCAAGACCGTATTGCTCACGCGCTCGGGGTGTGAACAAGTGTGGCGACGGTTCTTCACGCACGTGACAGCTCTGAATAGGGATGCCACGGTCCCTCAAGTTGGAAATCGAACGCCCTCGTCTCCAGCGGTTCTCAGCCAGTTTATCACAGCCGAGAGAATGGCTGAATTGTTCAACATTCACGGTCAAGTCGAAGTGGAGCATCTACTTGTCTGGAGCGTCGACGCGTTCCGAAACGTCGCGGAAGATATCGTTGCCCAGTTCAAGTACAAGGACGATGGTAAGCTCGTTTGTGATACTCAGCGAAGGCAGTGCTTTCGTGGTGGTTGACGCTAGTTGTTTGTCAGAGTAGGTGAGTCGCTGCGCAGTCTCCTGCGGCTGCGAGAAACTATCACGAGCGACGCGAAAATCGCAAAGCTCACGACACTTTACAGCGAACGAGAGCGAAGCCTCCGTAATATGAAGATTGATCTGTTGCGCCTCGAGCGGAGCAACACGGACGACAACAAGAACCGAACGCAACTCAGGCTTTTGAAGAACCAGATTGGATTACTCGAGCAGGAGCTCGAGCATATTCAAGCCCAGATCACCGCAGCTGAGGGCATTGTCAACGACGTCTGGAGGGATGTCACCACAACATCTCCAACCAAGTTGAAGCTGGCTTCACAGGGATCCACGGGAGCAGGCGAGTTCTCAAACGCGACAAAGGAACTGTCGTCCGTGGTGGGTCGGTTCGCCGCTCACATGGCGAGGCTTCAACGCAAGCACGACATCGAAGTCAAGGCCGCAGCCATGCTGGCCAAGCCGTGGAAGAAGCAAACGGAAGAGCTTCAACTCCGCATGGTGATCAAGATACAACGCGCGTACCGAGCGCGGCGACGAGCACGCGAGATCAAGCAAAAGGCGCGGGAAGAATTGCACGAGAAGATTCGGCAACGTGAGCTCCAAAAGCAAAACGAGTTATTGGATCGCAAGCGGCACGAAGCGCTTCAAGAGAAGGACCTCCAACGCCACCAAGCGCGAATGGTAGCCATGCAGCAGCAGGAAAAGGCCGCGCGCGATGCGATCCAACAAAAGCAGCAGCAATTGGTGGATAGAATGCGACGAGAACGGATTAGTGAAATGGATCGCGAACGCAATCGAAAGCTGCTCCACCGAATACTCAAAACGTGGACGGCATTCTTGAAGATGCAGGAGAAGAGACGAGACGCGAGTCGACTCTTTCTCAAGTTTCAGTTTATGCGGTGGCGTCACCATTTTGTTGCCTTCAAGCATGTCGATAATGCGGCGCGAACTCTTCAACGAATATTTCGGCGACGACAAGAGAAACGCTCGCTGCGGAAAGCCATGCAGATGAGGCGAAAGCGCAATGCCATGGCACAACGATATCTCCACAAGCTCCAGTCTCGACACATGCAGCGAGTTTTCAACCAGTGGATCCAGTGGTCGGCGGAGCAGGTTCGGCTTAAGGCGAACTTTCGCGCGATTCTGCAGAGGCGCATGGACGACTGGCTTCAACGCTGGGTTCGCTTTGTGCAAATCTGGAAGCAGCGCCGTCTGGACGCAACTATTCTCGTGCAACGTGTGTACCGTGGTCGCCTCGCCCGCCGTGTTTTCCAAGCCCAACGTGTGAGATGTAGTGCGAAAACCATCCAGCGAGTGTACCGCGGGTTCCGTGGCCGAAACGCAGCAAGTCGCCGCCGCCAGATCAAGCATCATCAAGATAGTCAGACCGCCATGTTACGGCTTCGGATCCAGCATCGACTGCTTGGTTTGTGTCTCGCCGAGTGGTGTACGCACACGCGGCGGATTCGGCACATGAAGAGGATGGCCCAACGTCGAAGACGCCATCATCTTAAGGACACATTCGATGGATTCGCATGCTATCGGCAACACAAACGAGAGAAGCGGGCTGCGTTCGTCAGACGTCAGTACAACAGTGCTGTGGTCATCCAGCGCCACTACCGACGCCACCGATGCCAAGTCGTATTCCGAAAGTCTATTGTGTATCATCGAGCGGCTGTCAAGATCCAACGAGTGTACAGAGGCTACGAGGGACGCCAGCGCGTGCGCAAACTGCGATGGGAAATCGACGCTTCCAGGAAGCTGCAGACCGCATGGCGGAAGCGCCAGGCGCGTCGATTGGCCGAGAAGACCCGTGCGGAAGGGATCTTGCTTGCTGCCTACAAGGGCGACTACACTGCCACCCAACGAGCCATCGCGTCCGGCTATGCATACGTTGTCGATCAAGAGCATAACACGATTCTCCACATGGCAGCTGCTGCGGGCCACAAACGGCTAGTGAAGTTGTGTCTTCGACATCACATGGACATCAACGCTGTGAACCTCCATGGTCAGTCTCCTCTTCATCTGCTCCTGACCAACATCCCACCAAGTCTCCCCGGTTTCGACGAAGATGGTGAAACGCGTCGCATTATTGACGAGCGAGTTGCGTTGGCCGCCTATATGATCGACCATAGCGCGTGGCACGAAGCGACAGATGCACTCGGACTGACGCCACTGCTGCTCAGTGCCGCCCTCGGCCAGACGGAAGCGACCGAGATGCTGCTCGAGAAGAGTGCCAATACGGATGCGCGTTCGTCAGCGGGGCTCAATGCTGTGCAGCTCACGATCGAAGGCAACCATCCCCACACGCTACGAGCACTCTTGGCAAGTCGTGGCTTTGATACTGCCGCGAATGCTGGTGATACGCTGCGCCAGCTCCACGCATGTGCCGGCCGCGGGCTCATTGACTGCCTGCGCGTGCTCTTGGAGCACATGGCGATCTATGAACTGAATGCAAACCAGTTCAATTTGCGTGACGACGACGGATACACATCTCTCATCTATGCTATCAGCAATTGCAACGCTGATGCGGTGCAGTCCCTGCTGGAGAGCGGAGCGAGTCCCGACCAGAAAGACTTCTTCGGTCGACCTCCGTTGCACTTTGCTGTCACTGCTGGCGACGGCGGGTCCTCTGCGATTGTGGAACTGCTCACGACGTACGATGTCGATGTCAACGTCAAGGACACGGACGGTGACTCGGCTCTCCATACGAGCTGTGACTGTGACGCTCGTATCGAGTGCACGTCGCTGCTGCTTCGTTCGGGTGCGGTCATTGGCGCCAATATGCTGGGGAACCATCCAACGCACATTGCCGCGCGGTGTGGCGCAGTCGAAACGCTTAAGCTGCTTGTCGAGTATGGTGCCGACATGAATATCAAGAACTACGAAGGCAAGACGCCGCTAGGGTTGGCTCGCATGCTCGATCAGAAGGCAGTCGTCCAGTACATCAAGCAATACTTTGCCGCTGAGCCCATTACTCATGCTGACGATGAACCTCCAGTTACCAAAGGAGATGGGGTCGATGGAGAACACGATGAGGACGATGAATACCCGACCCGAACTTATGAGCAATGGCAAGTCGCACTCACGTCGGCGTTCCACATGGGGACGCTGGCCGAGTGGACCCATTACGTCGATGCCGAGACCGAGTTTTCGTTCTTCACTTGCCCGAGCGCAGACGGCGAAGCGTTGACCATTTTCACGTGGGAATCGCCGATCGAGTTTGACGCCGCATTGGGTGATACGTGGGAGGTCATGCGAAGTGGCGTCAGTGGCGTCGCGCTGCGGTCGCGCCAACATACTGGTGACACTGGAGAAGAAGACAACAATGAGAAGCCTGACGGTGACGACAAGCCCTCTTCGAGAGCAAGGGCCGGTCTGGGCGTGCAATACCTCTACCACAACAAGCGTACGGGCGAGACGCGGTCTGCAGTGCCACCCATCGACTATAGTCTGCTTCAAGATGTCGTGCAAAATTCGAAACGGCACCAGCAGCTTCGACAGCGTATCCGCAAGGTCTCGGCCGACACGAGCGACTCAGCCATGGAATATATGCGCTTCTTCCGCGAGTTTGAGGCCGAAAGTGCGCAGACGCGAGCCGAGATTTTGGCGGCGATCCAAATCCAACGCCACTTTCGAGCGAGACGCACCACGCGAATGGTGCGACTGCTGCTGCTCGAGAACAAGCGTGCCATCGATTTGCAGCGCGCATTTCGAGGGCGCCAGGCACGTAAGCTTGTGGCGCATCGCCGCCTGGAGCATATATGTGCGACCAAGATCCAGGCGCTTTGGCGTGGCCTGACCGCTCGTCGACAGGAGAAGACTAATCTCCATGCGAAACGACTTGACCACCGTAAGCGTCGTCGGTGTGCGCTCCAAATCCAGCGCCTGTTCCGTGGCCACCGAGCTCGCCTGCTCGCGTACCGTGAAAAGGTCATCCAGAAGCACGGGCCACGTGGGTACTTTGCGTGGGAGCAATTCCGCCGTCGAGCGGTCGTGAAGCAAAGCTTCAAGGTGTGGGACGAGATGGAGCTTCCGCTTGAGTTTCCGGGCGTCTTCTTCTACTGTCACCAGGTCACGCGATCGTGCGCGTGGGAGAAATCCAAGGAATGGCAAGCGCATGACGTTGAGCAGTTTCACGAACGGTGCCAGCTCTTCCGCTGGGGCTACACACAGCCCATGAAGCGCGCCGCGATTCGACTGCAGAGCCTGTGGCGGGCGCGGCAAGCGCGCATTGGGTTTCGCCTCATCATGAAGGCAGTGCAGCTCATGAAGGGTGCCGAGCAAGAGTACCTCGAAGATCCGACAAATCTCGTCAAGATGGGCAACTACGTGCTCTTTCTCCATGCGATTCGACACGACTATGAGCGTGCGCGGCCGCTGTACGCACGCCTGATGCGTACGATGGCGCAACGAGGACCCGATGTGCCCTTTATTTTGTTTTCCTACGCGCTCTTTCTGTTTGTGACTCAAGAGGACGATGTTGCACTCGTGGAAGACATGATCCTGCGTGCCAAGCGACTGGACCGCCAGCTTCTCAAGTACAAGCTGGCGTTCCTGGGCTTTTTCCGCCAGTCAATGCTGCAAAACCCACACGACGGCGAGAGCAATCTGAACTACGCGGCATGTCTCCAGTGGCTGTTTGAACAGTACGATGAGTCGATCCCGTACTACCTCCGTGCGATCGCTGCGAACCCGCACAAGAAGGGCAGCCTGGAGTTGTTCCAAGACATGCTGAACCGAAAGAGGCAGGTCGACAAGGCCACGCACCCGCATCTCTTCGCAAAGCCCACGGGCAATGTCGGCAAGCGCTCGCGCGCAGAGAACGACGAGCTGCGGGCCACGTACGACGCGTTTGAAGTGTTTCGGCGATGGCAAGTCCAGCAAGCTCAGCAAGACGACTTGCGCCGCCGCAAGCAGTTGGAGGCCGACCAAGAAGTCGCCGATCGGCTGCAGGCGGCACGCAAGATCCAGGCGCGGTACCGCCGTCGCTGCGCCATGCGCAAGGTCAACCGCGTCCGAGTGGAGCGGCAGCTGGCGTTGTCCATGGCCGACCTCGCCGATACGAATTCCGTCTACGACTGTGTGCGCAGTGCGTTTGCCCAGGTCGCAGCGCCGCAGCCGACAACCAAGTTTAAGTTCCCGAAAGCCAAGCATGCCACCTCTTCGGCGAATCCCCTGAGCGTGCCCATGGCACAGCTCGAAAACATATTCCGCGCCATGGAGCTGTCGCTCTCGCCCGACGACATGCGTGGCACCATGGAGGCGTTCCGCGCGCTTCATGGCAAGGCGCTCCACGTTAACGTCATGGACGTGACGAGCTTTGCCCAGTCGAACGCGCTGGTCATGGCCAAGCTCAAAGAGACCAGGATGGGGAAGGCAAAGGGGTAATGGTATACATTTGGTATGGGGTGTTTTTTATATTCTACGAGTGGAGGTCGCTTTTGGTTGATAATATGGCACAGGTTGACGCGTCGAGTTGGCAGACGAAGGTTGATAAAGAAGAGGCAGACAGCGTCGACGTCAATGGAGAGAGGGAAGCAGGGGAGGGGTGAGGGGGCGAGTCGTGAGCAGATTAATGCGAGGCGCCGCGGACCCACGCCGACCTACAGGCGTCTTCGCACGAGGAGCGCTTCCCCGGCTCCGGGTGCAGCAGCGACGCCATGAGGAAGACCGACTGCGGCGAGAGCTTGGACGGGAAGAGCCACGACGGGAACGACACGACGCGGCTTCCGCGGCGGCTGCTCGGTGCACCATTCGGCAGCACGCTCACGGCACCGGACGCCGTAATCTCGTACGGCTTGTTGGGCGGCGGTGGTGCATTGATTCGCGTTAGTGCAGATGATGGTGGAAGGGGCGGCTGGCAGTTGGGATGCACTTGCGCGAGGCGGAACGAGCCGCCCATGAGATCGTCCTCGGTCGGGGTCATGCTCTGCGGTGTGGGTTCGTTCACGGACGAAAGCGACGAGTTGAACGTCGACGCCGACGACGACGACGAGGAAGAAGACGACGAGGAAGTCGGTATCCGGATCGCGCCGCTGGCCATGGCATGGTGGTAAATCGACGCGTCGTACACGAGCTTGCCCGTCTGTGGGTCGCACGGCAGCGAGCGGATCCACTCGCAAAACTTGAGGTACCGCGGGCACGTCGGCAAGTCCTTGCCGAATGGTAGCGAGCCGGCGAGCAACCCGTACAAAATGACGCCGGCCGACCACATGTCGGCCTTGCGGCCGTCGTAGCCGTACCGTGCGTTCTGGAGCACCTCGGGCGCAACGTAATGCGGCGAGCCCACGATCGAGTTCAGTCGACGGAACCGCGCGGCCGGCACCATAAAGCTCGCGACCATCTCGTCGTCGTCGAGTTCGGGCAACGCCGCATCGTCACAGTCGTCGGCCGAAGATGACGAGCCGACACCGACACCGGCAGCGGCGCCGCCACTGCTCACGGCCGCGATAAAGTGGGCCGATAGCCCAAAGTCGGCGATTTTGAGCACGTCGGCATCGCTCAACAAGAGGTTCTCGGGCTTGAGGTCGCGATGCACAATGCCCAGTTGGTGGCAGAAGAGCACGCCCGACAAGAGCTGCGTAAAGTAGCCGCGCGCGACGCGTTCGTCCACGCCATTCTCGGAGCGGATGCGGTCGAAGAGCTCGCCGCCGGCCGCGAGCTCGAGCACGAGGAAAATCGTGCTCTTGGACGGCTGGATGTACTCGAGCACGTCGTAGAGCTTGAGCACGTTGGCGTGGCCGCCGTGGTCTACGTGGCCCGACACCGAGTTGCCCGTGAGCTTGTGCATGTGGGCAATCTCGCGGTAGATCGACTTGCGCGACTGGAGAAAGCTCTCCAATTTCGCGGGCACCCACGGGATCGTGTACACCACGTCGCCGTGTTGGATTTGCTCGACGCGCATGGCCGCGGGGCACTCGTCTTGGGACATCATCATCAGCATCATGAGCTCGTCGTCGTCGTCGGGGCGGGTCACCGGGCCTGAAGAGGACGAAGACGACGGAAGACCTAGCGACGACGATGGAAGACCTAACGACGACGCGAGACCTAACGACGACGAGGACGACCGCGAGGACGACGGCGGTGGCGAGCCTAACGATGACGACGGCGACGCATGCGAGCCTAACGACGGACCGCCCTTCATCTCTTCACCGCCCATTTGGTTATCATTCGTTGGGTGCGTCGACGTGGTCGTGGATGTGGGGTGCGAAGACGGGGCATAGTCATTTTCGTCGGCGTCCAAGCCCCATAATGCGACGCACATGTCGAGCGTGAGTTCCTTGAGCATGGCGGGAGAGGGCGAGCCCACGCCGTGGTACTGCCGCGCGTCCACGTAGCACGCGACCAGCTCGCGCTTCCCGGGCAGCTTGACCCAGAAAACGTGGTCGCGCGTGAGCGGGCGTGGGCCGTTGGGCACAAACGGCACGCCCTTTTTGATAACTTCACCGCGGCGCAGCACGCTGGGCGTGCTCAGCTTGTAGCCCACGGGGTTGAGCATCTTGATGGCGACGTGGCGCTGGTGGAGCTTGTCATACGCCTCGTTCACGACACCGGCAATGCCGCCGCCAAGATAGTTGCCCATGACATACCGCGCGTCCAACTTGGGCTCGACCATGTGGCATCCGCCCATAAAGGTCGAGGAAGAAGACGACGACGACGCCGAGGACGAGGAAGAGGGCGACGACGACGCGACGTAGATGGTTTGGCCGTCAAACGCCGAGACCATGACGGGCTTGACATTGGCCTCGCTCAGCGGCATATACTTGTACTTGTCCTTGATCATGGTGAGCCCCGCCATGTTTTGTTGGGATCTTGCCAACAAAATCGCTTGGTGTGCTTTTGCTCCCCCCGGGCGCAATAAGAAAAAAGAAAAAAAAAGGAGTCGCCGTCACTGAAGTCTGATGTGAAAGAGCTGACGAGCTGACTGGAGGCTGGATAGACTGTCCGGTTTCAGTTCGGAGGAGCGGGTGCCGTGCCTGGAGATCGTTAATGGGGCCACCCTGCGTCGCTGCCACAGCACGGGGGCGGACGACGAGCGACGAGTGAGAGGGAGATCTGCGCGCGAAGGCGGAGAGAGTTTTCTTCTATGAAGCAACGCCCCGGATCACACACGCCCTGCGAAGCGTGCCGTTCTGTTTTTTTCTTTTTCGCCCGGCCTCACCCTGCTGGCTGTCGTCGGAATGGGCTGTTTTCCTTTCGCTTTTTTTTTCAAGGCACCAAGGACGTGAGCAATGCCCCAAAGGGAAACAAACAGGAAAGAAAAGAGTGATGCACACCACACCCCTCGGGTTCTGGCATCGCTTTTTTGTGGGGAGTTTCCGGATGATCCATGCCTTCTGCCTGCTGCGACGTTGGTTTTTCCGTATACCGAACCCAGAATGCATGTCGCGGCGTATACCGATGTCATTATTCCCCTACCCCTTCCGTCCGCGTCCTTTCCTTCTCATCGTACTGAATGGAGTGAATTCTGTTGAAGGATGTTTCACCCCACCTTGCTTCAAGGTGAGGACAGCAAGGGTTTGAGCAATCCACATTGACACGCAACGTCTCAGACGTCATCACCAAAAATCCATGATAATTTGATAAAATCCGGATACAATTCGCATAAATGAAGACATGTAAGAAATAGGATATTACAGATATAGGCCGTCACCCCATCCCAAATCGTCATCGCGCGATGGATGCAGCACGCCACATGATCCGTTTGGCATTGCTTCGGTGGCGCGGCCACTCTGCTCTGAATCTCCGCGCCTCGTTCTCTTCTTTCTCACATGTCACACCCGACGGCGCGAGCCCGACCATGGTGGACGTTGGGCACAAGGCCGTGACGCGCCGTTCGGCGACGGCGCGCAGCATCATCCGGTTGCCACCCGCTGTGCTCGCAGAACTCCAACGACTCGGCAACGAACGGAATGGCGGCGCCACCGCTAACAGCAGTGGACTCGAACTCGTCGGACCCAAAGGTCCTATTGGTACGACCGCGATCATCGCTGGCGTACTGGGTGCCAAGCAAACGAGCTCTCTGATCCCGTTCTGCCATCCGCTGCCGATCGAAAATGTCCAGATCCGCGTGACGACGCCGACGGTCGACACGATCGCGATCGAGTGCGACGTGGTCGTGACCCACAAGACGGGCGTCGAGATGGAGGCGCTCGCGGGCGCGAGCGTGGCCGCGCTGTGCGTCTACGACATGTGCAAGGCGCTGTCCCACGACATCGTGATCGAGCGCACGGAGCTGCTCAGCAAGACAGGCGGCAAGCGCGACTTCCACCGCGATTCGTAATCACTGGAAACAAATAGACTCTGGACTGGTTTTATAGACGCTCTGGAGATCCGACGCGCAGGTTAGACGCCCTGGAGATCTGACGAGGTTAGTCGCGTCTAACCACCGCCAACCTCAGTCTTCAAAGTCGTCGTACTCGGCCTCATAGTCGCCGTCGTCCTCGACCGTGGGCGTCGGTGGTCGTGGTTGTGGTTGTGCCACCGTGTTCGTGCTGCTGCTCAATGGCGACGACCCGGGAGGCAGGGCGATCGTAGGTATCCGTGCCGATGGCTTGTCGTCGTCGTTCTCAAACGCCTCGTCCATGTCGTACGCATCGTCGGCGCCGTCATCGATCGGCTTGGCCGCTGTAGTTGCGACGACCGTCTCGTCGTCTTCCTCAAACTCATTGTACGCGTCCTCATCGGCGGCGTACGCGGCCTCTTCCTCCTTCTCTTCTGCCGGCGCTTCACCTGTCACAGACTCTTTTTCTGCTGGTGCTGATGGTGGTGGAGGGGATGGCTCGTCAGCTTCAAACTCGTCGTACTCCGCGTCGTCGGACACGGGCGATGGTGCTGATTCGATCTGCGCCTCCTCCTCTTTCTGCATCTCACTGACAATCTGAGGCGATTCGGCGAGGGGCTCTGTAGGTGCTTGCGCTGCCTCATTCTCCAGTTCCTGAAAGGCAGTACTCTCAATCGCGTCTTCGGTAGTCGGCGGGCTTTGTGGTGGCTCAGCAGGCGTTGGTGATTCTGGTGTTGCAGCCTCGTCAGCAATCGGGTCGTTGGCGACTTCAGCCTCGCTGGGAGCTTCCGTGTCAGCGGGTGTAGCCTCGGTTGCTTCACGTGCGCTATCTTCTTCAGGAACACCAGTAGCGTCCGCTTCACACAGAGTCTCCTGTTCGCCTGCCGGTGCTTCACCGACTGTCTCCTCACCTGGAGATGATTTGACGTCCGCTGTTGCGGCTTTTGCACTCGCCGCAAGTACGTCTTCTCCTTCTTGGTCGCGAGTGAACTCCATCTCGGCCGGTTCTCGCTCATCCTGGCCGTGAACTAGATCATGTTCACCTAGTTCGTCGACGGGACCTGAGGTCTCGTCGCCGGCGATTTCGGCAAGCGGTTCTTCAACTAGTGTAGGCGCCTTGCCAGCGTTCTCCGCAGAAACAGTGCTGGTCCCCTCACTCAACGGCTCACTCAACGGTGGTTTGCCATCGAATGATGGCGCGTTGTCTCCCGGTTCACTCATCTCAACTTCCGGAGCTGGCACTTCATCTGCCACCTTATCCAACTCGCCGCCTGCATATCCTTCGCTGACTTCATTGGGCGTTGGCTCGGTCGCTCGTTCTTCCGGTTCGGCCGCAGACTGGTCATCCAATCTCCCGGGAGTTTCTATCTCGGCCGGTGCTTCAGCGGATGGTTGTTCAGAATCGGGATCGACTTCCTCTTCGCTGACTGGCGCTGACTCTGGTGAGGACGCGTCCACGCTGTCCTGTGTTGGTAGCTCTTCTGTTCGCGCTTCTGGGGCGCCCTCGTCCGGTTGATCTTCTTCCACACCCGGCGGTGGTGGAGTCACATCAGCAGCAACATCTGACGAATGAGCATCCGCAGGATCCACAGAGTTGGTCGCCTCACTATCGGACGCTGGATCCGCTCCGTCAGGTGCGCGAGGTTCAGAGACTTCGGCTGGTGTCTCGTGGAGAAGAGGGTCATCTGCTTCCACAGTATTCGCCTCATCATTAAGATCAGACTCGGGAGCTTGGTGATCGACATGATCTTCTGGCGCAGTTTCGGTTCCTGCTGTGGTATCATCGATGACGGCAGTTTGATCTGCCTCCACTTCCACCCCAGAAAGAGTATCAGCAACAACAGGAGCCAGCTCATCTGGAACAGCGACTTCAATGTCGGCTGGTGATGTCTCACTCGAAGTCACAATGTCAACAGCCTCGACTGCTTCTTCATTAACTGGTGGCCCATTGTCCGCTTCCAATTGTTCGACTGCATCTCCAGACGACTCACAGGCCGTCAGACTTTCAGACGCGTCGGTCGCCTCCACAACTTCATCTGCCATAGTCTCATCCTCGTACACTGCCGATCCGACTGGAGTAGCTGGTCGCGCCCCCAACACTGCTGGCTCATCATCCTCGGCAGCAACGAAAGTCGGTTCGGCCAGAGGCGATGGTGCCTCTGCTTCTTCGTGGGTTACCTCATTCTCATGCGCTGCATCAGTCTCAATCGATGTCTCCAGTTCTGTCGGCGACTCCACGTCAATGCCGTCGCTCTCTTGAGGCGGTTGATTCTCTGTTTGGGACTCACTCGGTGACTCGACATATTCTTCCTGCTCGACACTTCCATCCGATTCGTCGCTCGGCGTGGCACTCACCACATTCTCGATCGCCGCGTCAGCCGGAACCGGTACTTCGGTCAGACGTTCGAAGTCTTCCATCGCAGCGTCATCTTCAAACTCAGCGTCACCAGCGTACGCATCTGCGGTCTTTGGTCGTGCTGTATGCAGCTCAGGAAGAGGTTGTGGCGCCTCGGCTTCCTGAGAAGTGGCTGGTTCGGCAGTATTTTCTGGTGCATCTCCTCCGTCCGTACCTGGGTCATCGCTTACCGCCGTCTCATCACCATTCTTCTCATCGTCCCGGGGACTTTCTCCGTCGAAATCTTCGTCGTCGTACGCCATCGCGGTTGCTGGACGCTGTGAGTCGTCTGCTTGCAGCAGAGCTTCTTCACGTTCTTGAACCAGCGTTCCGTCATCTTCTTCTGCCGAGGGCACTGTCCCGTTCTCTCCGTCAGACGAACAAGCATCCGGATCCACCATGTCCACGAAGGCAGGTGTATCTTCTGGTGATTGTTCCAGCATCGAAGTATCCGCCTCGATGCTGTCCTCCATTTCTGGCGCCCCCATGGTGGCCGCACCGCTATCAGGGGCGACTGCTGTCTCCGCAATCTCACTCTCGACTGGTACTTCTGCTTGATCTCCAAGTGTCAAATCGCGTGCGATCTCATCCCTGGCGCTCGTGTCTTGCCCGTCATCATCGTTCACGGGTGATGGAGTCTCCGCTGCATCTTCTACCTCAGCTGAGCTTATCTCTGGCTGCGGTTCGTATGCTGTTAGAACTTCACAGTCACTCATCTCCTCAGCGTGCCGTTCGACATTCCGTGGAGTCTCGCTATCGAAATCGTCGTCGTCGTACGCCATTGCCGTCGCTGGGCGCTCCTGCACCTCTGCAAGTGGCGGAGCTTCTTCACCTTCTTGGTTCGGTGCGTCCAGCGCTTCTCGAGTCGATGCAATTGGTTCGTTGTCTCCATCAGGTGAGGAAGCGTCCGGGTCCTTGACGACCACGATGGCGGATGCATCTTCCAACGGTGGTTCTAGCATCGAAGCATCCACCTCATCGTTGTCTTTTGGGGTCTCCAGATCGCTAGCCTCTTCTGTAACACCATCACCAGCGTCCACACTGGCGATGACCTGCTCGCTCTCAGCCTCGACCGGCGCGTCGGCTTGCTGCTCCACCTCAACATCTCGTGCGCTATCATTCTCAGGGCTGACGTCTTCCGTTTCGTCGTCGTCTGCCGGTGATGGATTCTCGGCGGCAAGTTCTGCCTCAGCCAAACTTACCTGCGGTACCAACTCCTCTGTTGCTGCTGAGACGCCATAATCAGAAGTGTCTTCAGCGCTTTGCGAAGCACCTTCGTCACCTACGCTTAACGCGCTTGGTGAATCATCGGTGGCAGTGGCCGTGACTGTTGGAGCAGCAAGACTCTCCGCGTCAGCGCCTCCTTCATTTAATGCCGAATCTGGAACCGCAGCGTCAGCTCGTGGAGTATCCGTGTCGAGCGTGGCCGCTTCGGAGTACCCAGCTGCCGACGGCTCGTCCGTCATTGCCTCATCAGCCAGCGTGTCGGCTGCAGGCGTACCGGGATACAGTTCCGTTGTTAGATCAGCCGCTGGTGCCACGCTGTCCTCAGCATGCTTCTCGTCTTCTTCAACCGGCACGCGCTCAACAGCACTGTCAATCTCGGCGTGCAAGTCTTGCATCTCAGACACCGGATCTACAGCTTCTTCCATCGTACCCATCGCTGTATCAGCATCAAACTCAGCGTCACCATAACCGTCCGAGCTCTCGTCCGATGCCGGTGTCGATTTGTCCATTTCATCTTCCGCTGCCATTATCAGAATGGCCGTCGCAGTGGGGTCATCAAACTGCTCCGTGTTGGCTTGAGCCTCGTCTTGTGGCGTGGTATCGACCACAACGGGGGTTGTGGGAGCTTCTTGTTCGATGGTACTCGGTTCTTCCGCTGCCACACCGTTCGCCTCCACCGCCACAGCATCTTCAAGAGCTGGGTGAACATCCGACCCGGTCGTTCCTTCGGCAGTTTTTTCGCTGGACCCAGCGAGAACGGCAACCTCGGCCTCCGCATCCACTGAAAGATCCGCACATTCTGCAACAGCATCAGAGTCCCCTGCCACGGCGGCCAAGGAGTCGTATTCCGACGTGGTCGCATCGTCTTGTGCTCCCTCTCCTTGCTCAGTATCCGCTGCTGGCGATGCATCACCAGCAAAGTCTGTGTCGCCGTAGTCGTCTTCATTATCTGGGACAATGACAGTCTCCGTTTCTTCTATGCATCCCTCTGAGTGTGACTGACTAACGTCCGCCTCCACGTCCATCCGATCGTCGGTTGCATTCGCAGCGGTGCCAGTCTCTTTACTCTGTGGAATATCGTAGGCTGCTTCGACTGTGGGAAGTTCTGCCGACGCAAACGTCATCGTCTCGAACGGTTCCACGTCCCGTGTTGCTTCATCAAGCGCTGCATCAAGATCGACCGCTTCATCTTCGTCATTCTCCGGCGCATCATCAAAGTCTTCGTCAGCGTAAGATGCCTCCGTCGCGCGACTCTCTGGTCGGTCTGTATCCGAAGGAAAGGGAACACTCTCGCCTTCTTCATCCGCCACACGGACGCCTTCGTCGCTCGCCCGTGGTGACGATTCAAGCTCAGAATTTTCTGGTGCGTCTTCTTGAGCATCTGGAGTAGGCTCACTGTTGGCAGAATCAGCAGCTACCATATCATTTGGAGCTGTCGCAACAGCGTCCGGCTCTTGCGACGTCTCCTCCGACTGGGTGGTCACAGGTAACTCCAGTCCCTGTGCCTCACTCGTGGTTTGCTCACTTGATTCTTCCGTGGGCTGACCGTGGTCGGGAGACTCCTTCTCCTCCATTGGTGGGGCAATTGGAACTTGAACGTGCTCATCGGATTCTCCGTCGAGTGGAGAGGACACATTTGTGTCCGCCTTGTCCGCAACATCAGTCGCTACCACTGGTGTCTCCAAGTCAACAACAGCCTCTTGTGTATCCGCTCCTGCTGTTGTCTCGTCTTGCGGTGTTTCTGCCGCCACCGTAAATTCAGTCACTTGGGCCGTGAGATTCATGAGCGCCTCAAACGAAACCTTGCGGCCCATCTCCGCCTTCACCTCGCCGCCCTGATCATCATCGTCATCGTCTGGCGTCTGTGGAGCGTTGTCAAGATCGTCAAAGTCGTTGTACTCATCGGCGTACAACTCGTCGGCAGCCGACGCCACGACCGCGGCCGCTTCATCGATCACCCTCTCCGCATCGGTTGGCGGAGAAGGAGAGTCTGCCTGAGACGTGGACGGTTCTCCCTCAGTTGACGCTCGTTTCTCTTTTTCCGCTGTGGTGGGTGCGTCGTTTCCAGTCTCCGGAATGCTGTCTCCGCTGGTCACTTGATCAGACGCTGGTAGAGTTGTCGTGGGATCCACAACCTCTTCCAATGCCGGCGCAGGTTCGATCTGGCCACTTGAGTCCGGTGATGCATCAACGGTTGCTCCCGATTCCTCTTTAGGCATATCGTCAGGTGGCGCCGGAGAAAGAGTCTCAGCAGACACTGGAGCATCAACTGAATTGTCCGCATCATTCCTCAGCGACTCGTGCGCACTCTCTGTCGCCGCCCCGGTGGCCACGACTGCCGCTGCGGCAGCGACTGCTGCAGTGGAGGTTGCAGCCGCCGCAACCGACGCGGTGCCCGACGCTTTCGGGATCTTGCTGCCGCTAGTTGGCTTCTTCGTCGATCCTGGCCTCGCAGAGGCCGAAGTTGGCTTCATCGGGGTTGACGGTGTTGGACGCGAGACCGCCGATCCCGTCGGTTTAACGTTCTTTGGTGGAGCAATCGGCTTGCTTGTAGACGCCGCCGAAGTCGCAATGGGTTTTCGGACTGATGTGGGCCTTGCGACAGCAACAGGAGGCTTCTTCGGCAAGGCCACATCAGGAGTAGAGACTGAAGCTGTAGCTGTGTCACTAGCCGGCTTGATCGAAGCTGGCGCGATACGTGAGGTAGCCACCGGCACTGGCACAGGGGCTTGCTTCTTCTTCTTAGCCGCTTGTCGCTGCGCTACAGTCGATTTCACAGGTGAGGCATGCATTTCCGATGCAAGTGAGACCGTACTGATTTGCCCGAGCGACGATTTTGCCTTGTCAATCATCTTGTGGAGCTTCTCGGCAAAGCTCAGCCGTTCCCGCTCGTGCGCTTGAGCAGTTACCCTTGTGGAAGAGGCTGAATTCGCCGTGGTCTCGAGTTCGTCCTTGAACAGCTGTGCCGCGTAAGTGTTGAGCGACTCGCTCGAGCCAACGCCATTAGTTTTTGTAGCTCGCGTCGTTCGAGCATCGGATGTGGACTTCGTAGAAGCCGCCTTGGCGCGAGAGCTGCTCACGCCACTTCGCCCGGTCTTCGGCGAAAGTGCAGTCGGGGACGATGTGCCATTGGACGGTCGTGACTGATCCAGCTTCAGCTGAAATGACGCCGACCGCGGGGTCTTCTCGTCACGTTCTTTCTTCTTCGCCTTGGCAGCTACCGGTGGCGCCTGCTGCCGCCGCAGCGACGCAGGCGAATACTCGCCAGCCTCTCTGTTGATGGAGACGTTTGTTGCTTCCCCACCACTTGTCCGCACCTTGCGCTTCTCGCCGGGCGTGGCTTTCGTATCTCCTGAGCGGCTGGACAATGGCTTCGTATCCGATGGAAGAATGATCGACTTGACAGGCGACGCCCACGAGATTTGTTCGCTTCCCGACGATGCCGAGGCCGACACAATGTGCGTCCTGAGCTGCCTCCGCTTGATTCCTTGATGCATCCGCCCATGAGATTCGTTCGTGTTGCCGTGGGAAGGCGGTAGCGCCTTGTGGGCATCGACACCGTACGCCTCAAACAGCACTTGCGTCCGCTCATCATTGGGGAACTTTGCCTTCCTGTCGCTCACTCGACTGTCCCGTCTCATGGGCGGACTCGCCATTTGATTGTGATCAAGCGCAGCCATTGAAGCCGCCGAGGGCGACGCGGCACCGATGCTTGTCTCGCCAAACGCGCGGAAGTTGGTGGGCAAATGCGGCGCCTTTCCTAGCGGCGACGTATACTTGGAGAACGAGGCCGGCTCGCGCGCTTGCTGGTGGTGAGAGGAAGCCACGTACGACGGCAACTGATGCAAGCCGCTGCGTTGAGACGGCGGTGCCTTGCGCTTTACGCTGCTGCTGCTCTTGGACCCACCCACAATCTTGCCTCCAGATCTTCGTGGCAGAGGATGCCGCTGCTTGTATAGATCCTCGGTCGAGGTCGAGTCGCTGAGCATTAGATGCTGGGCGCGTCGGCTTGGAGACGAGGTTGGCGCCGTGGTGTCCATACTGCACATTGCGATGGCCTTGGACGCACTGGCCGCATACTTTTGGATACCCAGTTCCTTCGGGAACTTGGCCATGACATTCGACAGCTCCGTGAGCCCCTGGAGATCGACCACCATTTGTGCGGCGTGGCGATGGCACGACGCGAGACACAGCAACAACGTGCCCACGGCACAGCACGCCTTCTTGTCATCACTTGCGAGTGCCTGGCGAAGCAGAAAGAGCAGCAATGACACAGGAGACAGATCACTGAGCCCAGGACCTTGCGACCCGAGCGCGTCGCCTCCGCACAGTGCCTCAACCGTGGCCGTATCGCCGAGCTCGCACAGCTCCAGTAAGACTTCGCACGCATAGTAGTGCACCTGCCGCGTGTGGACGCTGTAGGCCTTGTGGAAGATGATGGTCGCGAGCACGAGATGTGAGACGCGGTTCGCGAGCAGCGCTGCGAGTCCGGCGTGGACCCGCGTAAAGACGGCCAGCGCACCGCACGCTGAGGCCTGCAAAATTGCGTCCTCAGGGAACTTGCGCATCGCGATGGCCACGAGTTCGACAATGCCGTGGCGTAAGAAGTAGTGCGTCGATTTCCCACCGAGAAAGCAGAGCCGGCGAAGCAGCACGAACGCGTAGCACTGGATCACGGCGTGCGAGTGGTGCCGGGTGAGAACGTCGACGAGCAGCGCCTCGCCGCTGCGCGCGTGGACCACGTCGGCCGTGGCCTGTGGGAGTGCGCGCATTTGCTTGACGAGTGTCGAGAGAAGCGTCTTGGCCACGAGCGGATCGCCTCGCGCTGTCTCGAGCGTTTCGATGGTCGAGACAATCGACGCGTATTCGTCGACGACACCGGACTGGACTGGAACGTTGGGGAGTGGGAGAGGTACTTCCACTTCCGACGACCTGTGATCTTGTGTGCGTTCTCCGCCATTGTTGGACGGTGAAATCGATCGCGTGGGTGCTTCTTCCGTCTCGCTGGGGACAACCACTGCTTCCTTCGCCGGCGTAGCTTCCTGATTCAGTGACGGCGTCTCCTCCTCAGCCTCCTCTTCCTCCTCCTCTTGATCCGCAGCAACCCCACCCGTCGCCTTTGCTTCACCTACATTGGGACTCTCGACGGGAGCATCCACTTCCGTTCTCTCGGCCGTTGCCTTGTCCTCGCCCCCACCTTCTTCGTCCTGCGACGCCGCCTCCTCGTCCCCCTCACCATCCTCGCCTGCGACAACTAGTGTCTCGCGGATATACGCCATAATCACACTGGCTTCGACCTCGCCGTCGTCGTACTCGATCGTGAATGTGCCGTCGTCCTGGACTTCGTGGATCTTGCCGGCGTACCACTCGTCGCCGCCTGCGTAGCGGCCGAACACGCGCGAGCCGACGCAGATCGTGCCGGGCTCGTGGACGCGCACGAATTCGCTCGCCACGCCCTGCTCGATCTCGCCGTCATCGTACAGCAGATCGTAGGAATTGCCTTCCGCCTGCGCGGCCGTGATCACGCCCGGGTACCACACATCGTCGCTGTTGCCGTCATAGAGTCCGTCCACGCGATCGCCCACGGCGTACCGACGCGCCATTGAGCCCGATAGAGAGATACGCCGGGGCTACGCGTCGGGCGGGCGGCTCGACGGAAATACAGACACGCGGGGAAACGACTCCATACGGAGGCCCCCATTTGGAGAGGTTGCCGGTTGAAGTTTCCGTTACGGCGTGGGGGGCAAGCCATAAATAACGATAAATCCCTTATTTAGTAGTTGTGAAAATACGGTATCAATCAAGTACACGGTACTGCCGGCCGAAAATGCACAAATGGAATCGCATTACCGTATAATAAAGCCATGATCCTTCTTCACCTCTCTTGCCTATATGCGCTCGTCTCGCATGCTTGTCGTTCGTCGTGCTCTTTCCGTCTCCCGCTACATACGGGACGCCTCTCGTCTCTCGTTGTTGGTTCGTCACTGGTATCTCCCCAGTCGCTTGCATCCCATATCCACAAGAGAGACGACGGACAATATAACGGGTCGTTCGCATGCTGCCTCACAGCGCCATTTGCTGCTGCCGTGCTTCCTTCTCGGCGCGAATATGTTGGATCAGCAACATCACTTGCTGCCGGTCGGCTTCGAGCTGCGCCATTCGCCGCTCCACGGGCCATTCCTGGTCGCGCAGCACTTGCTGTGCGCGCTGCAATTCTTCCTGGTCTTGCTGGAGCTTGCGCGCAATTTTCTCCCGCAAATAGTCGCACTGCGAGACCACGCAGCGCTGCCCATGCGGCGCCGAGCAGTGCTTGGCGTGGTAACAGAGAAGCCCCCAGATTCGCGAACAATTCGGACAGCTACGAAGCAAGCAAGAAAATACGACCGCACTCAGAAATCAAGAGTACGACCTCCACCAAAAGCAACGCAGGGGATACCTTTCGATGGGCGTTTGCTTGCGGCGCGGTCCGTAGCACCGCACAAAGTGGTCAATGCTCGCTTTGATCTTGTGACATCGTCCGTCGCACGCCGTGCAGAGCTTGTCCGTACAGGTCGACGCGTGGCGAAGCGCCTCTTCGTAGACTCGGAACTTGTGTTCGTGGGCCGCCGCGCCGCCGGGGCTTCCGCTCGACGTCCCGGAGAAGCTTTCGCTGGACGTGAGGCTGCCGCGAAACGTTCCGCTGCCCAGTCGGTCGCGGAACGAGCCTCTGTCCATATCCATATCGACGTCCATCGTGGCCAACTGTCGGGATGGGTTTCACCCACGAACGCGTAGGGGGATGCAGGAAGAGAGCCTTTAGTCAGCGAGCAGGTGGCGCCGTTCCGCTGCGGATCTTGGTGACACCTGGATGACGCGGCGGGTGGACGGTCACGGCGGCGTCAAGCGGGCGGAGGAAGGCGGCTGGGGCTGCTTGTGCTTTCCCGAAAGCAGAGAGGGAAATGCTGACAAAAGCAGGCCAGACCATCACTCTGAAACTCCCTTGTTTCTGCATTCAGAACAGTGACGTGTAGATGGCACTAAAAAAGGAGGCAGCGCAAGTGCTTAACGGTTAGATGGTTGCGTCAGCAACCCGAGACGTTAAGAACCCCAGGGTTTATTCGAAACCCCGCCGCGCAAGCTCTATGCAGAAACGGCAACTTTGCCACTGGCTCCTCCCTGCCCTCGGCGCCGTGGATGCGCGTGAATAAAGAAGGATAAGGGAGAATGTAGAAGGCTAAATGGTCCCTTGTTCTATTATCCCTGACGTTAGTGCGAATAAATACTACGGTACTAAAAACTCTACCTTCTCATGCAAACCTCGAACTCGAGCGATTTGCTGGCAACTGGCAACGAACAAGTTTCCTCTCCGCTCCCGCCCACATCATGCCGAGCAAGCGCTGGGACGCAGTGCCGGGACTCCATCCACGGTGGGCGCCTTTGCGAGCTGGCAATGGTGACGAACGAGTTGCTGGTGCGTGGCGTTGAGCTCCGAGTAGCCCTCGAGATTTGTGAGCGGAATCGCCTGCACGTACGGGTAGCACTCGAGGTGGTGCCAGTTGATGCAGACGTAGCCGTTCTTGTGCTGGTAGACGACGCCAACGCGCAGGCGGTCGATCTCGATTGTCGAGTCGCACGAGCGGCAGCACGCATGGGCGCGCCGGGTGCACTCAATGATGTATGTGCCATCGCGCGTCCACGGCGACTCGATGCAGTCGGCGTTCGTCGGGCTACTGATGAGGCTCATGTTGTTGGGCGTTGGAAGTTGGAAGTTGGTGTGTTGGTGTGTTGGAACTTGGAGAGTGGGGATCTGCGCGGTGCTTGGCTTGTTGTTGAATGAGGAAGAGGGCGGGCGGAGGAAGAAAAGAGAGGGACCCACTACGGTAAGCAACGATCTGCCTGCTCTGCCTCGTCTTCCCGTCCTATTTGAGCTGGAGACGAGTACGTACGTGGATCTGGATTCCAGATCCGGTGTAGGTTCACGTTAGCCACCGTCTGCACTTCGAGCAGGAAATCTCGTCGGTTGAGACAGCTTCAAGAAAAAAGTTGGAGCTGTTGTCGGCGGCTGCCAAACGAAGTTTTTGGTGATGCTGGACGCTCGCCCAGTATGTACCAAAAGACCACGCGAATCGTTGGTCGTACGTTCTACGGTAGAACCCTCGGTAGTGTCGAGCGCGGATCAGAAGATGCTGTGGATTTGATAGCCGCTCAATGTCGCTGTGGTAACGCAAGACTTGATGGCAAAGCGATGCGCGACTTGTAGCGGGTGGCGAGAAGAGGGAAGATTGTCGAGTGCTTGGGATGGGGCGGGAGGATTCGAGTGTGTCGGTGGCTCGGATTCGCGGGACACTGGGCGACGCTCCCTGCTTTGGCAGCCAGTCCCCCCAAGGGCTGGCCCTGGAGTCGCAGGACCAGGCTGGACCTGGCCGCCTGTCCAGGCGAAGCCAACCCAAAGAAGTCTCGTTTATGCGACTGGGAGCGAGTGCTGGTGGGACAAATTGTTGGTGGAGCGAAGACAGTTGGGCTTCCAGCTGGTATGAAAACCTACTATACTTTATATGGCCGCTTGCAGAGTGGCCTCCCGGTCAGAAAGGGCTGGGACTCTCTGTGGCACACACTCTGTTACACAGCGTTGAATCTGGATGGGGATGGGTAACCTGCAATAGTTGATGAACCTCGGCGAAACCTGCATTTTTTGCTCGATTATTGTGTTACTGTACCGTACATGGGATGAACTGGACTCTAGGTGTGGGCTACAACTGGGGCCAAAAAAATACCCCAAAAAATTCCAGTCTTCCAGTCTCATATTCCAGTGTACTGTATGTGAGTCTGGAATTCTCTCCGCTGCCCACGCGCATGGAGATTTCTGCTCTGGTTCCTGGGTCCCAATGTAACGTGGTCGATTGATCACCTGTGATTTGGGCACCCACACTCGTGAAGAACATTCTGGTCATCCGACACGAACGAACTCGCTTGACCCACATGGCCGAACTCAGTCTCTTTATCCTTGAACAGATTCTACAACCGTTTTTGTCGTGCCCTTTCAAATCAGCCATACCGGTACCACTTCCCGCAGTGCACACTCGCGCCCTTTCATACCAGCCCACACAACTCGAAGGGGTCGAGCCGAGTGTCTTTTCCGTCCTCTTTCCATCAAGGTGGGGAAAGCTTGATCATCCTTGATCAGCGTCCTCTATCATGCATCTCCAACGATCACCGTGTCTCAGAACCAGAGCCAAGCCAGCTCTAATCCAGCGTTTTACACACGTATAGTATCATAGAGAGACCCGCCCGGTCTGCGGGAGTGATTTCCATCATGATGGTGGATAATACTTCAGTATAACGTTGTTCTTCTCGGAGCGGATATCCGGGATATCGCTCCGTGAAGAACAATCCGACTCGTACATGTCTGCTCCGGATGGAAATCTAACCGCACGACCGGAGCAGATAACCGTTACGGGACCGCACGTCAGCTTGTTCATCAGCGAGTTCCACTAAAAAGCGTTTCTTATAAATCTGGAGAGAATCGTGAAAACCCCTTCTTCAGATGAAATCCGAAGGGATCCCTCGACTCCCGTTCTTATTCTTGGCACAGACTCTCCTCTCGTGCGGCGCGTATGGAAGGGCAACGCGCCGCACGTTGAAGCGAGAAGACATTGGCCGGGAAGCTGCTGGCTGGGAGAAGCCTCTAATATTCGAAATCGGCGGCGCACGTGCGTACGGAGCGCCGCTTCACATGGAGTCGCCTGTTCCACCGGAATCGAATCGAAAACTGGCCTCTGGTCTCAAGGGACCGAGTGGCCTTCGCTCTGATTGGTGCAAGCAAACCATTGGTCGGTGTCGGTTCTCTCTTACTGCCCAATCAATGTGGACTATGTGATTCTGCCGGTTCTGTGATTGGTCAATTGAAGAGCTCCTGAAAAATATCGAATGGCTTCACTCTGGTAGGCATCTGCAACGATGTAAGATCCAACACAGTGTGTCTCCCCACGCACGCGCGACTTTTTTCTGGTCTACAGCGAGAAGGTGAATCGGCCACGGTGCGTCAGGCGGTCGCCTTCAACGCTGAAAATATTCTTGAGCCAGCCGAGGCGCAAGATCTGAGACGTGTTCCCGTCAACCGCCACGCTCACGCCACGCATGAAAGTGAATTGCGCGTCGAGCCGATAAACAAGTGCAGCAGCCGGAGAAGACGATGAGTCGCCTGAGGCGTCGCCGACCAACGTAGCGCGTTCGCCATAATCTTCTGGCCGGTCCTCCACGAGCCCCAGCTTGAAAAGCCGAACGGTCGTAATGCCCAGCTCAACCGGATGGTGAAACTCACCATGTGCGTACTCCTGAGACGCGTACTTGCGCACACGCAAGCAGCGAGGGTCAAGGAAGCCAACATGCTGGCACATGCGACGGAAGTCTTCCGTGTAAACCGAGGCCGAGAATAATCCATCGAGGCCAAGAGAAGCGGGTTGAAGTGACGGTGGCGGAGACAGCCGGCGGGAGCTGCTCATGTATGAGAGACGACACTCGCCACCTTCTTGCAGTAGATGGAAAGCGACCTCGAGGAGATGCGCCTTGTGGACCGCGCTCTGGAAGGAGCAGTTGAAGTAGACCACGTCCTGGCGAGCCACGAGGTCCGAGTAGACGCTGTGATCGAGCGAGGCAGTACTCAAAATCCGCAAGTTCACGGCCGCGTATCCGAGCGTCTTGAGCGTATACGTCTCGACCTGGTCCATCGCCGTGGCAGCGGTGGTGGCATTTGTCTCGATGCATACTACAGATCCGTGCTCACCCACCAGAGCCGCAGCGATAAATGCGTCATGCACGCAGTTAAAGCCGACCACCACGACGTGGAGTCCCTCAATGCCGAGAGGAAGTGAAGCTGGACAATGCGGACACGCGAAAGGCAGCACCGCCATTGGTACATTCTCAAAGAGAGCTGCTGGCACGAGCTCGGCGGGATCCGATGCAACGGCGCTCTCCTCGGCTGTCGCATGAAACGTGCATGTCGTGCGGAGATCACTGAGCGACGCCAGCACTGGGAAGGGCTGGTCGACGAGCCCTCTTGTGTCGCCAGCCAACTCCATGGCGTTGTATGGCGACGGGAACTGGAAGCTGGTCGGCCAGCGACTCGACATTCCAATCATATTCTTTTTGAGTCGCTTGTTGTTAAGAGCGTCACCAATGTGCAGTGCTGTCACTGGCGACATGGCCGCCGCAATCGCCGCTGCCTCCCCAGTATCCACCGCCGCGGCCACAGTGCCCTTGCGCAGCCGAATGCCGTGGCGGTGTTTGAACCGCGCGAGCCACCCCACAGAGAGCACTAGTTCTTCGTCCTTGATACCGTGCTGCTGCTTCAACCGTTGGGCCTCTTCCATGATGAATGCCTCGGTCAAGAACGGCCCGGTCCTCGCACCACCGAGGCCAGCCGATTCGGATCCGTCACTCAAAGAGGGCATGCTTTGTGACGCAGTACTCTCTTGGCGTGCGAGATGCGCGCGCATAGACTTGACCAGATCGTCTTCGAACGCTGGGAAAAGCGGTTTGCGCTTGCGCTTCATGGTTGGGTTTGGGTGCCCATGGACCTGGAGCTGTTGCCAGTCCATGCACATGATCTTGGACAGCGTCGATCGACCGACCTCCCAACCAAATTTCGCCGCGATCTCTTGGCGCAGCGCATCATGGGACGGCACAAAGTCGGCGCGAGCCTTGGAGTCGTTGATCTGCTGCTCGCAAAACGTCTTGACGATGAACTTGTCATGGAGCGACAGCGTCGTGCGCTTCCCCTTGGGCTTCTCGAGCTGCTTCGTGTCACCCGCAACTACCGCCACCGCTGCGACGGCGGCGACCGGCGACTCTGCGCACGTACCAGCATCAGGCGCTGACGTCACCGAGACAGCAGCAGCGCTCGTTAGCGAAGAGGTCTTCTCACTCGCATCAGTCGATGGGTCCATGGTCGTCGCTCTTCCTGGAGCTCAGAATGGCTCTTGTAGAGAGAGGGCCCCTCCTCCAACACTGCAAGATTAGGCTAGCTTCATATATGAGCTAGCCTAACCTAACGGATCGAAACATCTTGGGGAGCTCCATTGCCTGGATGTCGGCCAAGCACGATGGCGTCGTGGAGGTGCCGTATTGTCGCGTCTGTAGGCGCTCCAGTGAGCTGAAATGGCGC
The DNA here is from genome assembly GCA_023337755.1 of Pythium aristosporum. Classification (NCBI taxonomy): domain Eukaryota; phylum Oomycota; class Peronosporomycetes; order Pythiales; family Pythiaceae; genus Pythium; species Pythium aristosporum. Next base: position 442 of record JAADXL010000126.1, on the reverse strand, counting down.
AAGCATGTCTTTTCGAAGAACCACCAACGCGCGGCTGCGAAGCTGCTGGCTGCGCGCATCGCAGATATGGTGGACACGCGCGAGCAGATCATCGCAGCCAGAGGTGAAGACATTGAGCAGCTACGCGTTGCAAAGTACTGTGTCTTTTGTGAGAGCAAATTGTGAGGGCGCACCGTGAGGCATGTGAGCAGAGCACTGTTTATATAGCGGTACTGACTCGCATTGGGCTGTGGCAGGGAGTCTCTGCGTCTGTGGATCCAGCATCACGCGTCGGCTGAGCACCGCAGCAAACTCTACCAGTTCTGCAAGCACCATCGCTGCGATGCGAGCCAGGCGCTGCGCCCGCAGCTGTGCCTCACGGACGAAGATGCGATTAGTGTACGTGCTACCGAGCAATCCTCCCTCCCCCTCCATCCCTTCTGTGCAGACAGGTCTAAGCTGT
>JAADXL010000125.1:0-55498 GCA_023337755.1 Pythium aristosporum | reverse complement strand
CGCGGTCTTCTGGTACAGTCATCCCTCATATAACGACACCGTGGAAAAATACGAGTCCTCGGGTACTTTATAAATCATCCATGTTTCGAGAGTAGAGTGATGGTTACTTATTTTCGTTGAAAACCGATTGGCCTGAGATTCTCTATAACTCAGGTGGTGTCGTTAGATGAGGGATGACTGTATGAAATGGTCACTTGGTCTGTTGCAAGCCCAAAGTCCAAGCGATCATTTGGGACCCAATAGAATAAGTGCGCCGGGATACGTAACCCACCCCCTCAGTCGGTCACAACCACAACCACCGCTCGGAGCATCTCAACGGCCGGCTCCACAGCTTCGACAAAGAACACTGCTTCATCATGAAGTGGTGTTCTTCGGTGGCCATGAACTTCAGCCCACAAGTGCTGGAACGACCGCCGGCACGATACGCCTTTCCTACCACAAGGGGAAGGCAATGACACACCAAGCAGCCAGCCAGCCATGCATCCACCTTGGCCTGACACAGCCTCTCTGCAGCGAAGACGGTCGTTCGGGGCTCTTCTTCGAGTGGGAATCAAGTCTGACGTCTTTGTGTCCAACGCACCACAGATGGTCAACGGCATGGGGTTCAGTAGAAATCTCCCGAAAAGTGGGTCAGTCGAAGCTTACCGGCAGGCGAGCTCTGGCTGACTGGCAAAGGTGGTTCAAGGCGTCAAAAATCTGTCTACAGACTGGAGACAGACCAATAGACTACAGTATGCCCCTTAATCCAACTGTCAGCGAACAGGAGCGACAAAGTCGGGGCATAGAGCCTGACTTGCACGCCAACATCAAGGAATCCACCCACCGTAAACACGACGCGCCAGAGTCTCATAATATATTGGATAGCCTCTCGGATGGATCTGTTACAGAAACAGACTCTGTTTGATATATTTGATTCCGCTCTTTGGACAGGCCCTCATTGTAAATTTTGTTGAAACAAAATATACAACAATGATTGCGACCAAAACAGAATCATATCTAAAACTACAGAAAATGCCTCATCACAGCCTGGTTGACAGCAACTAGTGCCATAACTCTAGGCCCTTTTACCTCGGGACACATGGAATCGTGGTTTCCAACCGGCTGTCGACCTGAGGAGCCAAGCGAGGAAAGTTCGGCCAAATCGAGCGGAAGGTGGTTTTGATAGTCACTCCAAAGTGCGGGGAGGGATGAAACATCTCGGTATTTATCGAGAGTCCAAAGTTTGGACCAACGTCTCAGTCGCACTCATTGTGAGAAACTCCTGTGTATGTGTGAATGACAGGGGAGTTCCTATCCTGCCGGACTAGCCGCGCAGTAGTCGCCTCAGAGCGCGGAATAGTAGAAGAGAAGTTCGCATGAGAATCAGCTCAACCTCCACGGCTGTATGAATGACCGCAATCGTCTTCCGGTTGGCTCTGTGTTCCAGGACACGTTCGTGACCCTGATATATGCGCCATGGGAGGTTCACCGAATTGAATTGCAGCTCTCTGGACCAGAAGACAGCATTCAGTGCGGACGCGGTCGCGCAATCGATTGCACATATGTAATTGCACGAGCGATGGGCTCGCGAGCATATAAAAGTAAAGGAGCGTCGAGAAGATCGTTTGCGTGCGCCACTATTATATTGGGACCATTTCGAGTCCACTATTGACAGAAGAACGCCTCACAAGTTGCTGGGCGTTCCCCGTCACGACACTTATGACATCAGAGGTCTCGAAACACCAATCGGCTGCGGTGTTCCAGTCTCCACGGCCACTGTCACGTGCGACGTCCCAGATGAATTAGAACCCATCGGCAAGGTGTCACACGCAAATCCATCAATATCAAGACTTTCAAATATTAGTGTATAATATATTATTCGTTGAGAGGATCAACTGATCAGCGACCCCCAGTGACTCCAATCCTTTCCTCCCAAGCTAGATGTTAGGGATTCTTGGCCTGAGATAAGGAGGAATCGAGGGTTAAAGATGTGAAAGATAGTGACCGCTCACTCTATTCCCCATTGCACCGTGATATACTGCACACTTTGTCGTCACGTTTTAGTATCGAGTGGCAGGGCAGTCTCCCCGTTTGCTGCAGCTCACGAGCAGACCACCCCGGCGTACTGTGTGTGACTGGTGACTCAAGACCCAAGAGAGACAAAGCTTTTAGTAGCACATCACCATTATGCCGATGGCCATGTGCTGACTACCCATCGATTTCCAAAGACGAATGCAAGGCAGTCCAACACCTTGAACCCGAACGGAGCGAACGTGGCAAAGCTCACATCATTCTACTATTCACTGCTTCCCCCTCTGGTACCGCACATTCGTAGATACCGCTATGGATTTCCGCTGCAGCTACCCGAGCAAGTTGTGCGAGAACCCGCGCGCCGTGCGTCGCAACGGCCAGCTCCACAGTTTCTGCGAAGAGCACCGGCAGAAGGCGAACGACGCCCAGAAGCGATGGTACGTGCGGCGGCGGAAAGGTCAGGCGATTCCGTATTCGACTACGACCGCAACAGCCGACTCACACAGTATCACCACCACTACTACCGGCATCGAGCACGCGGCGTACCCTCCAGACACCTATCGTTACCCGCGACCGAGCGCTCAATTGCCCGACGAATACGACGAGTGGAGAAGCTACAACCAAGCGATGTATCCTTACTATCCAACGCCCTCCGCTCCTGCCGCAGCGGCGACAACGTTCCGACCCAAGACGACTGGCGTGGATGACCGCCGTTTCGTGCCGCCGCACGACTATCAATGTGGTTACGGCAGCAATCACAGGAACAGTGACAGTGGCGACGAACTGGAGTACTTCTGAGTCGACCACGAATGCTTCGAACGAGAGTGTTGCTTTTGATCGTTCAATATTACTCTGAGAAGGATGCCGACTGGGCAAACTGAAGTATCTCACAGAGTACAGAATGAAGTATTGGATTAGTTTCTTGAACGTCGTCCATGGCGTCTGCCGATGGCTGGTCAGAAACGAGCGCCGCGGGCACGCGAAAGAGAAATCAACACGGCGACCAACGCTAGTACTAGGCCTTTGTGATCATGAACGCCAAATCAGGGCGTGGAGCAAACACGCTGGTAGCTTTGTCTATGGCAACACCCGTGAGCTTATCGGGCATTTTGTTGTAGTCGAGCGAAACCCAGCCAGCATGTGGCAATAATTCCCACCTCGCTTTGGTTTCCCCGGGTGAAGTGGCCAAGGAAACATGAAACATTCGCTTTTGCAAAGGGGGCAACTCCGTGGCTCGCTTAACCTGCGTAGTACATACGAGGCGATAGCCGACTGTCGAGCGTTTGACCTCGACTGACCAAACAGGTAACTTTATACTCGACTGATTTCGATTCGGATGGTTTCTCTCATCCATCTACAGTATCGCCTCAGATTCGCGTTCAAAACTACAACTCAGGACCTACCACAACCACTTTGTCGAAGCAGTGCAAGTGCTGAGTTCTTCGTGGTTCAGCCCAGGGGACGATACCGACTGTTGCATATCCCGGTGGATACGCTGGCGAGAAATTCATGCACTGGAAGTGCAGAGAAGGACAACACAACTGCAAGTCATTTATAGGAAAAGAGTTGGGTAAGAAAACACCCACTGCGGCGTGACCCAGGCGAGCCTTCTAAGTCGAACTCCAAGTGCCCTGTGAGCACTCTGAACTCGGCAGCCACGGCGATGTACACCCACGGCTAACCTACATTATCGGTAGCTGTGTCGACTTTTCTTTTCAGTCTTAGGCTCAAGCCACTGTACTTGGCGCATTTATTGCGCTTATAGATTTCCCCTTCGTCGTCATCATCATATCGCTTCACGAAACCGCTTTGTCGACCGGCTCACAGAACGGCGTTCGTAAATGTGGCATCTATGCTATTATGGCAAGTCAGTCGGCTGGCCGTACGCAAGTCAGACGACCGACTGGTGCTCCAGTCTCTAGCGGGTTGGTGCGCAGTATGATCAGGTTCCTCTCGTCCATAGCACTAAGCCGGATATGTGGCCGTGCACAAGCTACGGCTCAATCCTGGCAGAGAGGGAGAACAGCAGACGGGATGTCTTCTAACTTCTCAAGTTCGTCCTCTACAACAGTGTCAGCGAATCCGTGTGTTTGTGTGTGTTGGGCATTAAAGTTTGCTACTAAGAACGCGATAGCCCTTTAGCCAATCGCGCAGTTGCTGACCGGAAGCTGCTAGACTACCATGAGGTTACCACGCTGACCGGAGCCCAGGTTCAACCAGTGAATCCATACGAAAATCCAGAGAAGGGAGCACCCATGAAGATCGACTGCGTGGTGGCGACTGGGAGACATTTGCTGGAAGTGTACGCGTCTTCAAGCCGACGATGAACAGTAGTAACGCGGCATCGAACGCGGATCTCCTCTAAATAGCGGACTACATTCAATGCGCACAATAGACTTAGCATGCATCATCATCTAAATACCGAATCGCGTGTTCAAGCCACTTGAAATATCTCGCGAGAGCTCGTGTCGCCCTGGTTTTGCACAACTGGTCGTCTCGTTTTTGTACCCTTATTGACCGCTGATTCTCACTTATCACAGTACAGTACAGTAGTGGCAGTTGATTGAATGGTTGGTGATGATGATGAGGTGTATTAAGTTACCGTAAACTGAACTAGGATCACCTCTGGGGTTCACGGCGCGCACGCCGCGGGCCCCGCCGGCGCATGAACTGGCACCGAGCAGCTGTATTCAGCCTGCCCTCCTAGGTGGTCCTTGTCTTTCCTCGTTCATACTCTTACCGAAGCGGGCTATGGATTCACCATAGGTTAAGGTATTGCGGTTGGTTCTCACCAGTAATATCTTTGTCCGGAATCCAGTGGGGTTCAATACTTATCCCAGCGTCGGAGATGCAAACGCGTCTACGGGCTTCCTCTCTAGTAGTTCCGCGTGCGGGCAGAGCAGTCGTCTTCCGAATAATCGTCCGTCAGAGATCACTACTATCTAGATGTAACGCAATATACTCCATTCAGAAGAAGAAGAAGAAGTCCGTCAGAGCATTTCTCCAGTGGGGTGACTGAGTCTTTACTCCCGACCCGCATCACTACCACATTTACCATCTCCCACTCCAGCACATCCACCCTTCTCACGGTGGACCACCCAGCATCACGCGCACAGCCCGCAGACAGTATCGACAAAACACCGGCCGAGTTGGGCTTTTCCTTTGCTGGTGGCGGATGGCTCATGTGCTACCTCTTCGGTGTCGCCAAAGCCCTGCATCGCCACGGACTAAACCCTAAACCCTAAACCCTCCACAGCTCAGCGCGCTTCACAGGCACTTCGGCCGGCGCGCTCGCTGCGATCGGCCTCACGCTCGACGCCGACTTTGACGCCATCACCCACACTGTGATCAGTAGCTACGTTCCAGAGGCGCACGGCTCCATTGGCGGCCCTTTCCGGATGCGTCGCTACCTCACGGACGCCCTCACACGCCACGCAAACCTCGACGCCTTTGAAAAATGCAACGAAGATCCGCTGAAGTGTACGGTCGTCTACACGTCGCTGTCAGCCATAGAATCCCGTCGAAAGAGTACGTTTACCTCGGCAAACCATTTGCTAGAGACGCTGATCGCGTCGTGCTGTGCGACGCCTCTCGTGGGGATGCCGTTCCGGTTTGAGGGCGAGTAGGTCATTGACGGAGGGCTCACCGAGAACAGCCACGTTTCCAGGAGTATCAGAGCGTCCAGCGAGTTGTGAACGTGTCCCCGAATGTGTGGGACACGACCACCGGCATTCGCCCGTCGCAGTACGTGCCGCCGTGGTGGTCCATGTTTCCCCCGTCGCCCCAGGAACTCGAGTGGGTCTTCACACTGGGCCAGAGGGACGGCCACGACTGGTGTGTCCGCAACGGCTTCAGCCAGTCTGGTGTAGCGCCTGCGGAAATACCCCTGAGACCTCACGTGGAACATACAGCGCTGACACAGTTCGTCGGGTACCACCGGATCCAGCTGGCACTACAGAGTCTAATGAAGGGTTTCACTCTCACATCGGAGTGGACTCGGCCGCGACGCGCTTCTTTGCTGATCTCTTGGTGTGGGAGCTGGTCCAGGCGGCAACGGTTGCCTCTGGGACACTATGGCTCTGGATGCTCGTTGCTGTGGCCTCAGCATTGATGGCATCAGTCCACAGAGACAACACCAGCCTCGCTGTGTACTTTTCTCTCTGTGGCTGCTGGGCAGTGCATGCCTATCGCTGCGTCCAGCAGTCATCCGAAACGATCCAGATAGAGCATTCTGTGGGCATAATGCGTGGTCTGCGAAGTCTCTGGAAAGGCAGCACCACCTTTCAGAGTACCTCCGCCGCACACTCGTCGCTTCTTTACCAAATCCCAACCGCCCACGTCCACCGGAAGACGTCTGGGGAGTACACAATGAACTAAATTTAATAGCATGGAGATAATCTCTGTGATATCATATTCGTACTTGAGTTGGGTTGGGACGGAGTATGGCTACTCCTCATACATTCTTCTGCTAACTTCTAGAGCCCTCAATACTGCAGCTCGCACACGACGGGGTAGTGGTCCGAGAGGTCCACGAGCTCTTCGCCCTCGCTCCCCGTGGGCAGCGTCCACTCCTTGGTCGCCTTGAGGCGCACAATCTCGGCCGAGCTCTCGGTCGGCACACGGTGGTGCCGTGCCGTCAGCACGTAGTCGAGTCGCTCGGTGCGGCCCCCCGAGCTGAGTCCGCCGACCGCGAGTTGGTTGGTCAGCGGGTCAAAACTGAATTTGGACGACGAGTCCTTGAGCGGTGGATCCTGGGCCAGCAGCAACTCTAGCATCGTCTCGTACTCGCTCCGGCTCTGCTCACCACAGGCGTCAACGTTGAGATCGCCGGCCACGAGCACGGCATCGAGCGGCGAGATCTTTTTCGAGTCGATAAAGTCCCGCAGCGAGCGCAGCTGCGTGAGACGGGCCGCGACCGCGACCTTGCTTTCCCAGGCCTGCAAGTGCGTGCCAAAGACGTGGACAATCTCGTGGTCGCCCACGCGCACTTGAAAGTAGATGGCGCCCTTGTCAGCCATGCGGTCGTCGCCCACGGCGGCGGCGCCAAACGTGAGCTCCTCAAAGTGCTCGAGCGGGTACCGGCTCATGGCGAAGCAGCCACCGTCAATGGCCTTTTTGTTGGACACGGACGCGCCCTCGCCCACGACCTTGGTCTCGAAGAGGAAGCCCTGCTCTTTCATGCCCTTGACCAGCACCTCGCGCGCGGTCGCACAGAAGGCCTCACAGAACACGACGACGTCGACGCCGAGCGGGCCGATGGCTTTCGGAATAGCCTGCGCGCGCTGCATGGCCGACGGACACAGCTTGTCGTTGACGGTCGTGAGGATGCTAGGGAAGAGCCAGACGTTGTACACCATGACGCGCAGCTTGAAGGGCGCGCGCGGCGCGACGGCCTTGGGGATCGCGATGGTCTCTTCGCTCGCATGACACGCGTGGTCCTGCTGGCAGATCTTGAAGACGGTGGGCGAGTTGCCCGTGGCGAGGAACTCGCCCTGCAGGCTCAGGTACTGGCCGGCCCACGTGCCGTTGAGCACTTGGAGGTACACGTGGGAGCCGCACATGACCGTGGCGCCGCGGTCGCGGTCGCCATTGGGCGACACGAGCCGCAGCGTCGCGCGCTTGGTCTCGGCGTTCGTGACCATGAGGTGGCCGTGCTTCGAGTCGGGCGGCGCCGCGATGCGCACGCTCTTGCGCACGTTGCGGCAGTACAAGTGGAAGAGATCGCCGAACTTGAGCGGCCGCCGCGGGCCCGAGACGAGGTCGGCGTTCTCGACGATGAAGTAGCCGTTGCCGTTCTTACCCGTGGACGCCGACGCCGCACGCGCGTTGAGGTAGCCCGACTTGGCCGTGTTCTTGGCCTTGTTGACGGTGAGATAGAAGCTCTTGTTGAGCTGGTACTTGCCGACGCCGCCGCCGAGGGCACCGAGCGCGAGCGCCGCCGACAGCGGACCTGTCAGCGCCATGCCGGCAACCCCGGCAGCGACCGCGACGGCCTTTTGGGAGCCAGAGAGCCCGCCGCGCTTGGTGAGACCGATCCGCAGTCCGCCCAGCGCGCGCAGCTGGATGCTCGAGCCGAAGTGGATTTTCTGCGTGCACTGCGACTCGACGGGCGGCGGCGGTGCGCGCGTGTCCGACAGCGCGTTGCTCGTGAGCGACGCCAGCAGCTTCATCGTGTGCAGCTCGGAGATGACGCTCGTGGTCGGCTGGATCGCGAGCGTCGGCAGCATGCTCCCACGCACTTCGACGTCGCCCGGGGACGTCGGCCGCGGCGTGAGGAACTCGCGGAACGACGCGTCGTCGACGATCTCCTGGAGCTCCAGGAGCTTGCGCAAGTACGCGTTGAGCTTGAGCAGCATTTGCTGCGCGGCTGGGTCGTCGGTGGGCGCGTACGACTTGGAGCGGAGATCGCTCCACGAGATGCGCGAGGCGCGCGGCAGGTGGATGTCGCGTTCGTAGAGAGCGGCGGCCGCCTGCGTTTCGATGGCGGCGTGGAGCGCGGCAAACTCGGCGACGCTGCGCTGCACGCGCCAGAGGCGGCCGGCCTGCGGGAACCGCGCCGAGATCTCGAAGAGCACGCCGTCCGTGCTGCCGGGCGGGCCCACGACAATGTTGGTGATGCCGACGTCAATGTCCTCGGTCGCCCACAGGTTGCCGTGCTCGGGCGAGTCGCCCGCGGGCGTCTCCACGGGCGTCTCGAGGGCCGGTCCGAGCTTGACGGGGGCCGCGGGCGGCGCCGCTGCCGAGGACGTGGAGGCCGCGCGGCCCGTGCGTCGTGCTCGCCACTTGTTGAGCATCACCGCGTCGTGGATTCGAGACTGTGCGGGGGAGGAGATGGAAGAGTAGAGACGGAAACGGAGCCACGAGTGGCTGGACAAGATCGGGCAGACGCAGCGGAGTATGTGGAAGCGGATGCGGTGGCGGTGGACGCGACGCGGCGAATGCGCCAATAGAAGCACCATCGCGCTGAGCCCATGGGATTTGGCAGACGCTCGGAGAGGTGGGGAGCTCTATGGGAACGCGCTCAGGTCGTCACAGATCTGATACCGTCGCAACATGATTGGTTGATATTCGCTAGTATATGTTTGATTGGTTCAAATGGCGAGAACAGGTGGTGAGCTGGAATAAACTGGACTGACAGCTCCACCTCCCAGAGGTGAACCGGATACTTGAGCTGGACCGCTGACTCGACGACCAGCTCCATGGAATCCCTCACTCGTCCTATCGCAAGAAAAGAAAGAACCCAAGGTTTCTGGTCTGATACGTTACGGTAGGAGCCTCGCAGTCGTTAGTAGACAGACCGCTCGCTTGATCCGCATCGCTTCTGGTGGGAGATGCGGATGCGGACAGCCCAGGGCACCGCGGTGGCCACCATGGAATCCACCGAATACAGTACTGTACAGTGGATCGCACTACCGAGCTGGCTATCAACGTAGCGCGGAGGTGGTGGCCCACCCTTCGTACGTACTCACGCCCCCCGAGCGGCTCGGTCAAGCACAAGTGTGGTTCTCTTCGGTCCCGATTGGCTGAACGACACGTGCCCCGGGCACATTGACGACACATACTTCATGTCGTCTGTCGCGCATCACGCAGTTGAAGTCTCGATCGTTGAGCAGCAGTCGCGAGGGTCTTTGGAGTTCTAATGGGGATCAAACGAGCATAGAGCATAGAGCATACAGTAGAGCTACTACTACAGTAGCCTCTCTTGTAATGCGACCCGCAATGGACGCTGTCACGGTCACCGTCCATGCCACTGCTGACGGATACCGAGTGCTCGCCGTTCAAAGGCGCGTCCGCCTTAGCACGCGTAGAGCCCCTCGGCTGCGTCCCGAGTCGGGACAGCTCTGCTCGTGGCTCTGGATTCTCTGGAAGAATCCAGCACGTACCAACAATGCCGATATGGAGCGCCTGCCGTGTTACCAACAGCGCTTGAATCGATCTCACCCTGATCTGAGAAATCAGTCCCCATCTCACCCACCGTCGTCCCCCCCACAAAATCCAGAAGCCCCGGATTCACCTCCTGCGGCCCATGGCGTACGCGCACAGCTTCTCGTTCGCGGGCGGTGGCTGGATGATGGTCTACGAGTTTGGCGTCGCCAAGGCGCTGCAGCACTTCGGTGTCGCGCAGCACGCGCGGTTCATCGGCGCGTCGGCCGGTGCGCTCGCGGCCACGGCGCTCGCCTTGGAGACCGACTTTGACGCCGTTAGAGACATGATCGCCGACGAGCACGTGGCCATCGCGTACGGATCCGTCGACGGACCTTTCCGGATCCGGGAGATCCTCACGGATGGCTTCACGCGCCATCTCCGGCTCGACAGATACACGCAGCTGAACGCCCAGCCGGGCAGGGCGACGGTCGTGGTCATGTCGTTGTCGGCGCTCAGGTCGCGCCGCAAGACCTGCGGGTTCCAGTCGGGGGACCACTTGCTGCAGACGCTGCTGGCGTCGTGCTGCCTGCCGCCTCTTGCGGGACTGCCCTTTCGATTAGATGGCGAGTTCATTCTCGACGGCGGCATTCTGGACAGCCAGCCGCTGTTTGAAGACGACCCGCAGGGCACAAACACCGTGACCATCAGCCCCAACTACTTCTCCAACGCCGACATCAGGCCGTCCCGCTACTTCCCGCCGTGGTGGTTTGCGTTCCCGTCGTCTCGAGAAGACACGCTGTGGGCGTACGAACTGGGCGAGGCCGACGCGATCCGGTGGCTCGTCTCGAAAGGACTGGCGCCCGAGAGCGAGCTGGCGAAGGCCGACCGCGTTCAGCCGCTTCAGTGGAAGACCCGCGTGGGTAGGTGGACGGGCTACCGCGCGCTGGACGCTGGGCTCACGCAGGTCGCTCTGACGCTGCTCACAGTCGCTGGGGCTGTTGCTGTGGCTCTTCTGCAGCTCGCCCACGCCCATGCGACCAGCGTGGTGCGACAGCGAGGCACCGCCATGTACGCGCTCGGCCTGGGGACGTCGCTCATTGTGACGCTGCTGTACGTGTGACCCGAAGAACTCAGCCGTTCGAGCGAGTCATTACGCGTAATGATGCACTTGCGGTCGTCTCGTCGCAGGTTCTTCAAAGACGGAGTGATGGTGGCGAGAAACTTCCACGAGTGAGTGATGTTCATGATGCTTTTTATCCAATAAAAACCATCACTGGTGTATTATAGCCAATCAACTTCCACAATCTCCCATGACGTCAAGGTCATCAACCGCCACTTGTGACAGGATCCCCTCACAGGCAAGCGAAACACGGCGGAGATGCCGACGCTCATTTCCCATTTCTCTCTACAGCCACAACGCACTCGACAGCACAATGGCGACCAAGAAGGCGACGAGCGCCGCGCGCACCGTGGATCCGCTTTCGCGCAGCAGCACGAGCGCCGTCATCTACACGGACGAGGACGGCATCTGGAACGCCATGATGAACTTCACGGACATTACGTACGGCCAGCTCGGGTATGTCTCCACCTCCATATACAAACATGCGCCTGGTCTAGCAGAGAAGGAAGCTGATGAATCTCTTTGACTATGGCAGCAACAACAAATTCTACTCGGTGCAGCTTATTGAGGACCGCAGCTCGTACAAGGTCTTTCGCAAGTGGGGCCGCGTGGGCGCCGCGAAGCCGCAGAGCGCGACCGAAACCTTCGGCTTGTCGCTGGACCGTGCCAAGGCCGCGTTCCAGAAGCGCTTTGCCGAGAAGAGCGGCAATCACTGGCCGCTCGAGGGCCCATTTCAGAAGAGAAAGGGCAAGTACGTGCTCGTGGAACTGGCCGATGATGACGAAGACGACGACGACGAGGAGATGGAAGACAAGGAGAACGACAGCAAGCAGGCGGCGGTGGTGCCCGACTGTTCGCTGCCGACCGAGGTGCAAGACCTCATGGAGCTCATTGGCGATACGTCGCTCATTGCACAGGAAGTCTCGGCGCTCAACTTCGATTTGAAGCGGATGCCGCTGGGTCGCTTGTCCAAGGCCCAGATCTCCCAGGGCTATACGATCCTCCAACAGCTCTCCGACGCATTGACTGCAATCGACGAGATTGAAAACCCGCCCGCTCCTGTCGTGACGGCACCTGCGGCGGCGCCTACGACCGGACGAACGACGCGTCGTCGAGCCTCGGCGGCGGCCACGACCTCGACGGCGGCAGCCGCGTCCTCTGCATCCGCAGCACCGGCCAAGCAAAAGAGGCGATCCAAGGCCGACTCGACACGGCTCGCGCAGCTCAGGGCCAGTCTCAAGACGCTCACGAGCGACTTTTATACTCTGATCCCGCATGACTTTGGACGCTCGCTGCCGCCGACGATCGACACGTTGGAGACGGTGAAGAACAAGATTGATTTGATGTCGGTGCTGGCGGATTTGGAGATCTCGCAGCAACTCCAGAAGGACGAAAAGAAGAAGAACAAGGAGGCACCGCAGGTGCACCCGCTGGACGCGCAGTACAAGATGATCAACACGGACATGGTGCCGCTGGACGAAAAGAGCGACGAGTTCCAGCGCATGAAACGGTTCCTCGAGTCGACGCAGGCGCCCTCGCAGTCGTCGTATGGGATCAAAGTTAAGTCGATTCTCAAGATTGCGCGTCCGGCGGAACAGGGAAAGCGTGAGCACTTTGAGACGGTCGACAACCACCGCCTGCTCTGGCACGGTTCACGAATCTCGAACGTCGTGGGAATTCTATCGCAAGGGCTGCGCATCGCGCCGCCCGAGGCGCCCTCGAACGGCTACAATTTCGGCAAGGGCATTTACTTTGCCGACTCGGTGACCAAGTCGGCGCAGTACTGTAGCACGGCGCCGTCGCGCCCGCGCGCGGTGCTGCTCGTGGCTGAAGTTGCGCTAGGCAAGAGCTACGAAGCACCCGGTCCGGAATACTCGCTCGATTACAAGCGCGTCCATGCCAAGGGCTGTGCCAGTACGCTGGGCGTCGGCCAGCTTGCCCCGAAAGAGGAGACGTTTGAAGAGATTGAGGACGGCGTCGTCGTGCCGATCGGCCAGATCGCGCCCGCGAGCAAGAAGGGCAGCATGCTCTTCAACGAGTTCATCGTGTACAAGCAAGAACAAGTGCGGCTGCGCTACTTGATCACGACCGAGTTCGAGTACTCGTCCAGACACGGCTTCTGGTAAGCTGCCGCCGACGCGACGTGAGCCCTGCCGACATCCCGCTTGATTTATTGAATACCGCGCGAATGCGGAGCGAATCTCCATGACTATAATGAACACGTGAACGAACGACTCCATCTTTCCCTCTATCATCATATTCGTGTGCCGTTGCCAGGGAGGTCCTTAGTTGAAGTGACGACCATCACTCTTCCTCCAAATCACCCGCCCCAGCTTTTGGGGAAAGGGAAAGCAGCAGCACCTTCACAACGGAAAACGCACACAGACAGAGAGAAGAGCAAAGGGGAAATGGCGCGAGTCAAGGTGTCCAAGTCGCGCTCGAAGACGGCGCAGACGACCAAGGGGATCACGCACCTGCAGTCGCTCAATGTGATCCGCAACATGTACGTTGGCGACGGTGGCAGTCGCCGGTTGCGGTGCTTTGTTGTTGCTGACGCCTCCATTCTCCTTCTAGGATCCGCGTGTCCGTGTCCGAAATTTGCTATCTGCGGAGTGAGTTGCCGTGTGGAATGCCGGTGATGTTGACTACTTGGTTTCGTCTCTGACGCCGTCGTACAACTTTGGCGCGCCGTAGATTTGTTCCCAGAAGAGCTGTTCAAGGAGAGGGTACGGGTGCATTTTCCGGTTGTTTCACCGACAAACTAATCACTCGTTGTTCCTTTTCAACCGTTAGGTCTACGCCGACATGCACATCAAGTGCCTTGCGCCGACGAAAGAGATGGCGTCAAAAGATGCCGATGACGCCATGCTGATCACAAAGTGGCTCGAAGATGGAGGTACACCGCACGCGTGCTGCACCGATCCTATCGACATCAACTCACATGCCATATTTTCTTGTTAGTCTTTGAAGCGCTCGAGAAGAAGTATTTGGCGTCGCTTGCGCTTTGCATCTATGCGATCACAGCGGACAGTAAACCTGCAGAGCTCCTCGAGAGGTACCTTAAAAGTACAATGCTGTATTGCTCACTCGCAATTAACATCGGTGCTGCTGCCTCTAGTTACACGTATAACATCAAGCATACTTCGAACGGCTCGTCAGAGCTTTCCACGTCCTTCACGGGCACCAGTCCACTCAACTGTAGCGCACAAAATGTGAAGGCCCAAGCGATCCAACTTATCCGATCGCTTGTCAGCATCACCAACAACCTCGATCCGCTACCGCGAAACCGCCTGATTACAATGAAAGTCTACTTCAACGGTATGATGCAGTCTAAGACAGGGGTCAAACCCTCGGGCTGATACATGGTGCTCTCAGATACAACGCCGGAAAACTGGCAGCCGCAGCATTTTCAAAAGACTTCAGAATGCTTTCGTGACCACGACCCGTCTTCATCGCTGAAAATCGATGTTGTACGTGCAAACTTTGTCTTTCTGACCATTTGAACAACCTCAAAACTCGAACTCACAGACTACAAATTCAGGGTCGCGTTGTGACGCCGCACCATTTCGTATCGATGGAGATTGAGACAGCTGAAGAGTGTTTGGAATCTATCTCGCAAGCCAACCCAAACAGCGGAAAAGTGCTGAGCCAAGTTCAGCCGGACGAGGAATTGGAAGGCGCCACATCTGATGACGAGAACCCATCCCGAGTGGCGAGCGACGACGCGTGCAGCCAAGTCCACGTCATCAAGGACACCGAAGGAAATTCCCCAAAAGATAACAATGTCGAGACGAGTATAATCGAGGTTACCGACGTGCAGCCGCTTGAAACGGAAGTCGTTGTGGAGGACATCGACGCGACGGAGTCCGAAGACAACGCCACAACGAGTGTCATCACCAAGAAATCCGATGCGAAGTCGACCGATGACCGCAGCGTTGCTATGATGCCTGTAGTGCAGACTCCTCGAAGACCCGATCGTGCAGTTTTGGTGTCTTTCATCGTTTTGTCCGACAGTATCGACAAACAAAGGTAAGGCAAGCGAAAGTGTTTGGATAGAGGGGGTGCATCTTACTTGTCTTGGCCGCCTCAGTGTCGAGAGACGGTTTCCGAGTTGCTCGTCGGCACAGATCGTGAAATTATTGGAAGAGGTAGGCGTTTGAAACGATTTCGATTCCGATTTATTGAACTGACTATCAATGTGGTCGCGATTAGCTTGTGGATGCCAATGTACTCAGGAAGACGCCGCAGAACAACGCATTTGAGGTCACGGTTCATGACACCGATATGTTTTACGGTAAGTTTCGCAATGCCGTCGCAAGACGATACTGAGATACGTAAACGGGTCTAATTCTCGCAAAACCTAGGAGCCATCAACGAGACGCACGGCAAACTGAAGCGCCAAGTCACGATCGAGGGCCTTGCAGTGGCGATGGACATCCAAACGAATCTTGCCGAGGCATTGATTCTGCGCATGGAGCATGAGAAGCTTGTTGGCCGAAAGGAGGACGCGCAGGGGTTCGATGTGCTCTTTTCAGGTAATTTGCGATGCGACGCACACATTGAAATGAGGTACGGGTGTCAGATTCACACTGCGCCTCTTTTGTTCAGACTCCAATCGGCCGCTCGTTCGCAAGGCGATTCAGAGAGGTGAGACTGAGCCATGGATTACGACTGACCGCGTAGAGCCTGAAGCTTGGCAACTCACACAACAATATACCTTCTGAACCGTGCCGCACAGTGAAGGAGCAAAAGACTAAGAAGGCAGTGGCAACTGCGGTTGAGAAGGCCCCGGAAGAAGTGGACGTCGCAACGAGCGCCGAAGTGTATGACTTTGAGCCGGACGACTTCGTTACACCAACAACGGCACGATCAAAGCGGACGGCAACTAAGTCCGCGGCAAAGGCCTCCATGGGCTCAACATCAACGCAGCCGTCACGTGGGACCAAGCGAGGCATCACGGCATCGGCACCGGCCACCCACTGCGCCGATGTGCCCATTGTCCAAGTGAAGCGGGCCTTGAAGAAGCGCGAGCTGGCAGTGAAACCCATCAGTTAAAAACGTTCGTTAGAACGTGATTTCGGTTAGTGGTTGATAGCTGGTGCGTAGAATAGTGCCACGTACAGACGCATTTCGGGAAGGTCAGCTTCCACTTGCCGAAGAGAGCAGGCAAATTGGCCGGAGATCGGGGCTCTCATATCACAGACACTTGCATTTCGTAAGGACCGGGACGTTCTTTTTTTCTCGCGAGGACCAGCAGGGCGCGTGGCCGGAAGTTCTCCACCATGGCAGTCAAGTTCTGGCTGTACTCGACCGCGAGCCTGGTCGCGTGCGCGGGGCTTCTCTGGTACACGTACATGACGCGCATGCAGTTCTACCCGTCGGTCATCTACCTCGTCACGTCCAAGATCAGCGTGCTCATTCTCGGCAATGCCGGCCTCGTCGTCACCATCCTCTTCGCGCGGCTCGTCAAGTCGATCTTTCTCGGCCAACTACGCGACGCCGAAGTGGAGGTGCGTTGATCACTATTACGCCGTGTCGCTTCCTGTCGCCCGGCGCTCACCTGTGTGTCTGTCTAGATTCTCCATGAAAACGTCCGGTACGCCATCACGGAGACGTGTCTCGCGCTCACGATCTTCCGCGATGAGATCAACTTCCAGGTCGTCGTGCTCTTCACGTCGCTCATCTTTCTCAAGATCTTCCACTGGCTCGCGCAGTCGCGCATCGAATACGTACGAATGCTGTCTGTCTGGTTATGCCATCCCCCCACTCACATGGCGTATTTGCTGCGGTGACAGATTGAACAAACCGACGTCGTGACGCGCATGACGCACGCGCGGCTCGTGTCGCTCATGGGCTTACTGGCGACCGTGGACCTGGCGTTCGTCGTCGTGTGCGGCATGAAAGTCATGGAGATGGGGCCGACAGTGTTCATCCTCTTCGGCTTTGAATTCCTCATCCTCTTCATCACGCTCGTCGCCATCTCGCTGCGCTACGTGCTGTACGTCATCGACGCACGCATGGACGGCAACTGGGCCAACAAGTTTACCTACCTCTTCTACCTCGAACTCGTGTCGGAGATCTTCAAGCTCATCATCTACCTGGTACGTCTTTCGTGGAGATTTCTGTATCTCAGCATATTGATCTCCTCACGCTTATTGGTCTTATTTGCGTAGGTGTTTTTCATGCTCATTTTCACGTACTATGGCATGCCGCTCCACATTGTGCGCGACCTGTGGATGTCGATCAAGAACCTCCAGCGCCGCATCGCGTCCTACTTCCGGTACCGCAAGATCACGGCCAACTTGAACGAGCGGTTCCCGAACCCGACCGAGGAGGAGCTCCAGGGCACGGACCGCACGTGCATCATTTGCCGCGAGGAAATGAACGCGGCGTCGTGCAAGAAGCTGCCGTGCTCGCACATTTTCCATATCGACTGTCTTAAGATGTGGGTCCAGCGCCAGCAGGTACGAATGATCCCCTCGCCCTTACTAGACCAAAGACCAGAAGTCTCACTTTATATCTCTTTCATGGTAGACATGTCCGACGTGTCGATCTACGATCCCGACGGGCGTGCGGCCACCGGTGGTGCCCGAGACGCCGGCCGCGGCCAACGCGAACCCAGCGCAACCTGCAGCCGTTCCAGTGGCAGCACCAGCAGCGCCTGCTGCCAACGCAGCACCCGGAGTGGCGCCAGCCGCACCAGCTCCGCATCCTGCTCATGTTGCTCCAGGCGCCGCCGCTCACCCGGCCGCTCCAGCTACAGGCCAACTACCAGCAGCTCCGGCCATGCCGCCGTACCACGGGTATCCGTCGCCGTTCGTCTCGCCGTTCATGTACGGTGCCCACGCGGGGATGGGTGCTCCATTCGGATTTGGTTTCCCTCCAGGATATGGCGGCATGCCACCACCGTTTGGGTTCCCTCCGCCCGCTCCCGGCCAGCCGCACCCGGCGGCGGACCCGGCGGCAATCCAACGCCAGATCGAATTCCTCCATGCTCAGCTTGCGGCGCTGCAAGCCGCAACTCACATGTATGGCATGCCCATGCCGCCTCCGGCTCCAGCAGCAGCCACAGCCATGCCACCGACAGCGCCTGCGCCGCCTGCCGCCCCTGCGACTCCAGCAGCTGCCGCCCCCGTTCCGGTCCTACATCCAGCTCCTGTACCTGCTGCCAGCGCTGCCCCTGCCCCCGCCGCCAATGAGGATTTGGAAGAGAAGGCACCTGTGCCAGTCGCCGCCACCCAAGCCGAGGAGTCTGCTCCGCAGCCGCCAGTGGAGAGGGAGATTCCGCGCGCGCTCACCGAGGCCGAGAAGCGACGAGAAGAGCTGCGTCAACGCTACGCACGCATCTACAGCTCCAGCACAACGGAGGAACGCAAGCAGGACGAGTAGTGCAGGCAGTCCTACACTTCCCCAGCAGTAATACTAGTGTTGCCGTGTTTATTCTGACTCAATACGCACTCGAATAACCCCTCAGAAAGACTGGCCGTCTTCGGCTGTCAACACGA
The DNA here is from genome assembly GCA_023337755.1 of Pythium aristosporum. Lineage (NCBI taxonomy): Eukaryota > Oomycota > Peronosporomycetes > Pythiales > Pythiaceae > Pythium > Pythium aristosporum. Next base: position 36,997 of record JAADXL010000125.1, on the reverse strand, counting down.
AATGAATTCGATAGTACTTCAGTTAGAGCTAATAAACTGTGGATCATTGGGGTCGTCGTCGTAGTAGTACAGGAGAGCGCTCAGTATGAGTAGGAGTACATTGGTATGGTCATCACCTCTGACGATCAACAAGATGAATCCTCATCGCGCTCGATACAAAAAGATACAATGAAAAAGATCTGTTGACATGCTGATTCTCTCAATGCGAGGGCCGCGATAACCGCGGTCTGACAAAGACAGTGCCCAGCGCGTCCAGCGCTCCGGGGGACTATGTAGTCGGGCTGATGGACCCAACATCCCACCGGAGCGCCTGCTCTCGCCGCCGTGATACGAAGATCGGAAGACTCGATGCAGCACCGCAAACAGGCCGCTCGAGTGGCAAATGGGGCTACTCCATAGAATACACTTCATCCTCACACAGTCACGGACTCTCTCCGAGGCGGTGGCTTTCCGAATGACAAGGAGAGAGGAGGAGCTGCTCAGATAAGACGCCAAGAAGAAACGACTGGAGGGAACACTGATCACTTCCCATTGGCTAAAAAAAGATAACATCCTATCATTGGATATATTTCAGCCAATCATGCCATAGTACTGTACTGTACTCCTCAAATCCACAGTATCAGTAGTATTCACCAGTGTACCCATTGGTCACAATCCAACGTCTCTCGTGCCGCTCGTGAGCTTGTGCTTGTTCTTCTTCTGCACGCCCACCTTGTTCCTGTAGAAGCCCACGAACGCGGCGGTCGCCTCGAGCTCTTCGAGGAGCTCATTGTACTCGCGGGCAAAGCTGTCGAAATCGCCGACGTTGGCCGCCGCGACCGCGTGGAGCAGCTGCGCCACGCGCACTTGCACTCGGCGCGCGTACACAAACTCGGCGGCGCGCGCACAGAAGTCGAGGAACTCGACGAGCGCGGCGCGGTTGCGCGCATCCATGGCGCTCTCGAGGTTGGGGACAATGTGCGTGGCCGTGAGGTCCACGAAGCCGTCCAGCATCTCAACCACGGCCTGCTTGTTGTGCAGGTACAGTGCGAGCGCGAGCGTCGTGTCGATGGGCGGCAGTTTGTCCATCTCGTCGGGCGTGGGGAAGAGCCGCGCGTACGTTTTGCTGCGGCATGGTTGGTGTTCTACGGGGAGCGGCTGTGCGCAGACGTCGGCGCCGTCGCCGGGGTACTCGAGTGGACACTGCGTCGTCATGTCGATGAGCGAGAAGACGTCGAGGAACTGGTCGCCGTCCTCCTCTTGGTCTCCTTCGGCGCCGTCAGCAGCAGCGGCCTGCTGCTTTCTGAGCATCTGCAAATAACGGACGGCGCGGCGTGGCTTGCTGGCGTTGGCACGCTGCTGCGTCTCGCGGCGCTCCGTCTCTTCTCGCTTGAGCTCGGCATGCAGCCGCTGGAAGTGACCGCCAATGCCGACGTCATGCGTGTGCTGCTGCACGAGCATGTCGACGTGCTTGAACCGGTCGCGGAAGTGGGTCGCGACGGATGAGAGACCGATCCGTGCCTGCGCCTCGGCTGCGCGCTGGGCGTCCAGCGACTTCTCCTTGAACTTGATCACGTCCAGGAGCTGCTGGTCCTGCTGCGAGAAGAGCGCCAGCAGTCGGCTCGCGCCCCCGCTGCCTGTTAGCAGCACTGGTGTCGTCGGCGGTGGTGGAGAGGAAACACTGGCGACGGCGGTCTGACGGCGTGAGGCAGCTGTGCCGTCTTGTGGCTGGTGAGACGCTGACGTGGCTCGAGTCGTCAATGGGAGAGATGGTGGCGTAGCAGCACTTTCGCTGCCAGTGGTGCGGGCGGGAGGCGCCCCGCCGTGACTCGGTCGCTGCGAGTGCGAGTGCGACTGTGCCGTGACCTTGGCTGTCGCGAGCGCGGCGCGGGCCTCCTCTCGCTCCCTGTGGAGCGCACTCATGACGTCGTGGATCTGGCAGCATAGGTTGTAACCCACGCTTGGCGACTTGCACAGCCCGCACACAGTCTCCGCGCCGTCCGCGGTCGTGACGGACGCCTTCTTGGTGGTGCTGCGAGCGGTGCTGGCGCGTGACGACGACACGGGCGACGCCGACAGCGCTGCTGACGGCGGACGCGAAGCGCTCGTGACGACCGATGTGTGGTCTCCGTCCCACTGCTGCTGCTCCTCGCTCAGTAGCGAGTCGGCCTTGCTGCTCAGATGCTGCGGCAGTCGAGACAGCCGCCGCTCCTGCGCGGCCGCGTACAGCGCGTCGCACTCGCGCGTGGTCTCACCTAGCTGCCGTCGCAAGTGCGTCACAAACGCCGCGCCGCCGTGGTGCCGCGTCTGTCCGGCACGCATCTTGCGCGACTGCTTGAGCTGCGTCTTGGCGCGCAGCAGCAGCTTTTCCATTTGCAGCTGCGCGAGCGAGAGCCCGGCGCTGCCATTGCTCGAGTCGAGAAGCCGCAGCCGCCAGGCGCCACGTCGCTCCACGACGTACTCGCCGACCGCCACGTCTTTGAGCGAGGACGCCGCCGGCAGCTGCCGCAGCACGGCGACGCCTTGGTCCGAGTCGGCGCCCAGGTAGAACCAGTCTTGCTCCAAGTAGATCTCATCCGTGTTGTACACAAAGTCGTCGGCACTGCGCCGCCGTCGACTCCCTGGGCCGCCACTGCCGCCCTCGCGCTGCAGCGCCGACCGCAAGATCCATTTGCCTAGCATCTTGCTCGACTTGTTGCGCACGCGCGACTGGATTTCGTCCACCTGGGCGTCCACGTCGTCGCGGTTCTACAGTCAACCATATTATGTGAGACTTTCGTGTTGGATGATATATCTCCTCACGAAGGGATCCGATACTTTGGGGAGGTACGCGCGCACGGGCACGGGGTGGCCCACGACCAGCGGCGCCTGTGCTTCATTACGGATGGCAGCGTCGTCCGCCAGTGCGAGCGCCTGCAACTGCGGCGCCTCGCGCACCTTGGCGCCGAGCACGCCTCCTAGTTCCCACGAGGTCTCGCCGGCGCCGGCGCTCAGCTGAAGCCACACGGCGTCGCCAAAGCGGATGGCGCTGGCGCTGCGCACGTCGGCCAAGTCGACGAGCGTGAACACGGCGCGGTCGCGGCCGCCGGTACTCTTGAGCTGCAGCGCATCGAGCGGCTGCACGCCGACGGCACCGTCGGGCGACCGCACGGTGAGCAAGTGGCCGTTGAAGAGCTCGAACGCGACGCTGCAGCCAAAGTAGAGCTTACCGCGCTGCGAGTTGAAGTCGTTGCGGAGTCGCTCAGCGTCCGACAGAGCGACACTGGCAGCAGCAGTAAGAGGCGGTTGATTTCCTGATACGGGTACTGATACGGTTGGCGTGGTGGCCAGCGGAAGCTGCGGTGCCGACGCACTCGTGCCCAGGGCCTGGATACGCCGAACAATCTCGCTCGCGTTGAACTTGCGTGCGTTTGGCGTCGCGGCTGTGGTGGTGAGACTTGTGGGCGAGCCGAGAAGCGACGGCGCCTTCTTCACCGATACGGACGCAACCGGCGGGAGCTCGGTGAGACTCTGCGAATTGCGTGTGAGCCCCACGGATCCCACACGCGTGGCACGGCCAGTGCTGCCATGCCGACTTGCCCTAGCGTTGTCTGCAAGCGGATGCAGGGCGTCACCACCGAGTGCGTCCGGCTCTCTCCTATCATCAACGTCGTCGTCGTCCTCTTCCTCTTCCTCTTGACTCAGTACGGCCGATCGTTTGCGGTACTTGGACGCTGGCGTCGTGCGCTCCTGCACGGCCTCCCTAGAGTACCAGAAGAGTGCGTGAGAATCGGAGAGCAGCATCCAATGGCAGCAGCACCTACACGTATTGCCAGACGTTGGACGTGCGACCAAACGCGCGAGGCCGCTTGCCGCTGTCGGCCTTGGCGACGCCATGCAGCGCCGCTGGTGCCATTCACGTTGCTCGAAGAAACCAGCGGCGGGTATAAAAAGATGAGACCGTGACCGAATGTACCCATTAGGAGAGATGAACTAGTCCGAAACTCACTGTGATAGGGAAGGGTGACACTGTGCCGTAACTCGACGTTCGGTGACTTTTCTCAAGCGTCTCATCAGGCGATGGATGCACCGCTGCTGCTGCTGGTGCCGTCGGCGCTGGAGCCGCTGGCTTCGACCCCTCACTCCAGCGTCTCGCTCTTGCGGCTGCGGCTCCGCTTCGGTTTGCCTCGGCGCATCACGCTTGGCGGTGCCTTCCGCGTCGCCGTGGACCTCGTCGACGAGATGGCGCAGCCCCCATTATCTCCTCACTGCCACGAGCTCCAGCTTTGCTTCTCGCTTGCACCAGCAAACGATGAAGACGAAGAGTCACGCGCAGTCTCTGGTCTGCGACTGCGTACACGTATAGTAAAGACGCCGTCGGCTCGTGGTTTCCACTGGCGTGTCGACTGCGTCGTCTCGGCGGATGCAGCGTCGCCGCTGCCTCCAGCCTTCCGCCTGCGCGTCACCTGCGAAGCCGCGTCGCCCCTCCAACATCTCTCCTCGCCTTCTCCTCCGTCCGTCCCCGAGCTTCAGCGGTTCTGCGTCGACTCGCAGTGGTTCCCGCTGACGCCCGACACGTCGGCTCTCATACTGCCCGTGCTATCGGACGAGATCACCTTCGCGTCGTCTCCTCCTTCTCCTCCACCCTCCTCCACCACCAGCTCTCGCTGTCTGCGCGTCTTCGCACTGCCGGCTCCGCTCGGTCGCGTGCACATCGAGGAAGACTATGGCCACGCCATGGGCACGCACATTTGGGACGCGTCCATTTGGCTCGGCCTCTCGCTCGTGCTCTCGTCCTCCTCTGCTGTCGCACCGCCCTGGCCTCGCTCGGTCGTCGAACTCGGCGCCGGCTGCGGCCTCGTCGCGTGCGTGCTCGCTCGGCTCGCACCGGCCGGCATCCGTCTCGCCGTCCTCGCGACCGAGCGACGCGACGCACTCTCGCTGCTCCAAGCCAACGTCTGCCGCAATGGCGTCTCGTCTATCGTCGAGACCCGGGAGCTTGTCTGGGGACCTCTCTCCGCAGACTCCGTGCTGCCCACGCCGGACGTCGTGCTGGCCGCTGACGTGCTGTACCACTGGTCGGCCCATGAGGAGCTGTTGGCGACGCTCCGCTGTCTCCCCACGCAAGTGCTCATTGCCCATAAGCGACGCAGCGCCGCTACATCCGAGCGGCTCGACTGCGTGGTCACTACGGGAGTCGACGACCAGTGCGACGCCTGCGCGTGGCGCCAATGGCACGTGGCACGGCTCGTCCGCGTGGCCGGCGACGTCGATCTCCTGCGGCTCACGCCACGGGGGTGAAGGAATAGAGTAATACAGTGGAAAGCACGGCATGTATTTGGGATCGTAAAGACGCACTGTCACGAGCGAGAGAACACTGGGAGTTTGAAACACGCAGCGTGTGCTGGAGGGGAGCGAAATCAAGAGACCGTCCTCCTCCTCCTCCCCTCCTCCTCCTTCTCTCTACCCGTCCACCCTGACTTCACACTTGTCGCGAAGCTCGAGCACGAGGCTCGCGGCCTTGAGCCGGCACTCGGTCAGAATCTGCGCGAGGTCCGACTTGCGCGGCGGCTCGGCGTAAATGTCCAGCTTGTATCTACAAACAGATTACCCTCGTGTCAATCTCCTTCTTCCCCCATACAAATACCAAGACAATCTGTAGAAAGTACGCACCGCGCAAGCACCGGGAGCTTGGGGTTCATGCCATGGAGCTCCAGAAAGAGACACCAGACCATGGGCGTGACGCCGCGGTAGTGCTTGGTCACTTCGAGTCCTTCCCGCGGCGTGTCGGGCCGCCCGGGGATCTTGCCGTCGTGCTTGTCTTCCCAGTCGTCGTCCAGCAGCGCGTCATTGGTCACGGGCCCGGGCGCATCGCCGCCGCGTGCAGCAAATGCGACCCACTTGTTCATCCACTCGGCGTCCAGCAGCATCCAGCACTCGCGGCGCTTGAGCTTCGTGCCGTCAAAGCGGAGCACGAGCGCAAGCTCGAGTTTGCGCCGCTTCTCGAGGTCCTCGACGTACCGCGGCATGCTGCGCGAGCTCTTCTTGAGCAGCGGGCCACGCAGGCGCGCGAGCTCGGCCGGGTCGGGCAGCAGAAACACGAGCTGCCGCGGCTCGCCGCTGAGCGCGCCCAGCATGGCCGTGATCTCCGACAGTGGCAGCGCCGACACGTCTTCGCCGTTGACCTCGACCAGCGTTGAGCCGGGCACGACGTCGCCGCTGAGCTGCACGGCGCCGCTCGAGCCGTCGGGCAGGGGCACAAAGCCCAAGAGCAGCGCGCGGTCGGTCGCGTTACCGTCCAGGTCCAGCCCAAGCGGTCCCGCCGGTGCGTTCACGGCCACGAGCCGGCTCGCGCGATCGATCTCTGGACTCTGCTGGTTATCCTCACTGCCATTGTGGGTGCCCTCCGCAAACGTGACGGACGCCGACGACGCGAGCGGCTTGGCCGACGAGGACGCCGCAGGGGACAACGCGACGGTCGCCAGCGCCGGCTCGGCGACCGACCGCGGCGACTGTGACTGCGACGCCTCGACGTGGATCGAGGCAGTCTCGCGGAACGAACTGCTCGCCACGTGGGCCACGGACGCCGGTGGCGCCGCGGGCACGGGCGGCGGCAGCGCCTGCGACGCCGGCACGCGGAAGCGCAGCACGCGCTGCATGTCGCTCGTCTCGCGCAGCACCTGGCCGATCTCGGCGAACGAGAGCTTCCACTCGGCAAAGTCGTACTCGTTGACGCCGACGAGCTGCGCGCCGGCGCGCACACGGCCGTCCTTTTCCACGTCGCCGCGGTCGCCGTCCGTCGAGATGGGCGCGAAGCCCTCGAGCAGCGCGGGCGTGGCCGGGTCGTCGCCGTTGAGCAAGATGCCAAGAGGTCCGGGCGCGACCGTCACTTCGATGATCGACGCGTCGTCCATTGCGGTCGCGGTGCGTGGGGATGCGAGTGCAGGGGCAATGGGGGGCAATGGTGACCGACCGAGCGCGTCCTGATTTCTCGCGCTCCGTCCTCTGCCGTGGCGAAGGGGAGAGATGCGATGCGGTGGGTGGCTCATTCCCTCGAGAGAGTGACGGAAGGAAACCAGGTGTTTCTCAAAAGAGGGTAAAGTACCATTATGTGATAGGCGGACGTTAGGGTGGATTTACACCCTCTTTTGGTTCATGTTCGAATATCTCACCTTCTTTTGATGCTGAATATATCAGCCTATGCGGGATCAGTTGGCGTCATTTTGACCAATCATGTACTACTATTCCACCCCAATGGCTACACTCAAACCAAACAACGAACGGGCGCTTTGATCATAAAGAGACGGCGCCTCCGGCTGGCTGGCTGTCTTTGCACTTGACTACTACACTGCTCCTGGGCGTTCCACATCAAGAGCGAGTCCCTATCTCTTCCCCGCCCCGTCACTGCGCGGCGTCCGTGGCCTTGGCCGCGTCCTGCTCTTTCTTGGCCGCCTCTTGATCCGCCTGGATCAGCATCTTGCCGACCGTGCGCGTCTGCTGAAAGTGCTTCATGGCCTGCGCCACGCGCGTCACGCGGATGAGCCACTGGCCCACAAAGTCGGGCAGCAGCGCCGCGATCATCTCGACGAGATACAGCACGCTGGGCATGAGCAGGCGCCACTGGTTGCGGCGCACGGCGCGCACGATGCTCTCGGCCGCGTACTCGGGCGTGAGCCACGTCGTGAAGAGCGGCGGCTGCACGCCCTCAAACATGCCCGTCTTGATGAACGACGGGCACACGAGCGTGCAGTGGACGCCGTACTTTCCCATGGCCTGGAGCTCCTGGCGCAGACTCACCATGATGCCAACGGCCGCAAACTTGCTGGCCGAGTAGTCGACCATGCCGCCGCAGCCAAAGACGCCGGCAGCCGACGCGATCGACACGACGTGGCCCTTGTTGCGCTGCACCATGCCCGGGAGGAACGCCTTGATGGTCCAGATGTGGGCCGTCGCGTTCACGTCCATGGTCTTGGCCACGAGCGCGTCGCTGTGCTCGCTCTGCTCGAGCAGCGGCCGGCCGCTCACGATGCCGGCATTGTTGATGAGCATGTCGACGCCGCCGAGCTGCGCGATCACGAGCTTGGCGGTCGCGTACACGGCCGCGCGGTCCGTCACGTCCACCTTGTAGTAGTACGCGCGCGGCGTGGCGACGCCGAGCGCCTTGATCTCGGCCACGACCTGCGCGCCGAGGTCGTCTTGGAGGTCCCAGATCACGACGCGCGCGCCGAGCTTGGCGAACTTGAGCGCGAGCAGGCGGCCGAGGCCCATGGCACCGCCCGTGATGACGACCACGTCGCCGCGGACCGACTTGAGCGAGTTGAAGAGCCACATGAAGAGCACGGAAGAAGGAGGAAGATGGAGGAATGGGGAAGATGGAGGAAGGCGGTCGGGAAGAAACCGGATGTGAAGGACTGCGGTGTGGGGGGATGGGGCGCTTGATGGACGGACGAGGGAGGGACAAGATGACTCGCCACGAAGCTGTCGCCTCGCCGGACCGATTGGTTTGGATACTTGGATCTGTATGGAGAAGGGAGGGATGATATCGTGGAGGAGTGGGACGTTAGGAACCGATAGGTAGCGATCCTTGAAGTTCGAATTAGCTCACGGCTCTGAGATGGCATGGTTTTTTTCGAAGAGCTCTTTGGGAACATGGTGACGAACTCCGAGGCGACGGCGCGGCTGCTGGCGCAGGCGTTCGGGCGGCGGCTGCTCGAGGGCGGCGGCGAATGGCGCGGCGTCGAGAGCGTCGTGCGCTCATCGTTTTGGCTGCTCGCAAGTGAGCTGCGCCGCCAGAGCGAGCAGCTCCACCAGCTCCACAAAGAGCCGGAGCCCATGGAAGCGGGCGCCGCGATGGCGCTGCTGGAAGAGCAGCTTACGCTTGTGCGCGAGGAGCTACGGCTCACACAGGCCGAGCTGCGGCATCTCAGAGAGACCCAGACACAGTGCAACTGCCACGGGCTCGTCCGCCAGTACGCCCATGTGGTCGCGTCGCGCCATGCAAAGCTGCAGCGCCGTGTCACGACTGTCGAGCGTCGCGTTTCACGCGCACGGCGCGCGCAGCACGAGTGCGAAGAGATCGTCGTGCGTACGGCCGAGCAGCAGGCGCGACGGCTCCAGAAAGTGCAGCGCCAAGTGGACTCGCTCCGTGCTCAGCTCAGTCACGAGGTGCAGACCAAGCGGACGCTGCAGGAGAAGCACGTCGTAGCGACGCACGCGCAACAGCCGCGACAGGAACACGAGCCAGAGGTGGGCTATGCTGTGGTGGTGGAGAGGTACGAGAGAAAGAGTGCAAGCGAGGAGGAGGAGAAGCACGTGGTTTCACAAGACATGCAAACGCCACTGCCCCACGCGACACGATCCTCTGGTGCTGGCCAGTCGCTTCCGAAACAAGGCGTACAAGCGACGGACCACGACCATCACGACGACGCCCAAGACCGCGCGTGCGCACTACCAAAAGAAGAAGAAGAGGACGGCAGGCTATGTCCAGAGTCCCATCACGCGTCGCTGCGGCTTCGGTACCATCGGGCCCGCTCACATCAGCTGAGACGACTCGAGCGCCTTCGCGCTGCGGACGCTGTCATCCCCATCCAAGACGACCAGCCAGCTACGCGCAGCGCAGAAGAAAGAGATCGGCCAGTGCCGGCAGTTCGCTTTGCGACTCTCTCGTCATGATCACGCCATAGGCCGCTTCCAGGACGGCGACCGCGTCCCGCAGCGCCATGCCCGCGGCCGTGAGCTCGACCACACGCAGACGCACGGCCTGCCACAGCAGCGAGACCGTGCTCTGTTTGCTGCGCGTCATCGCGTCGTGCTGGGCCGACACGCTACTCACAACGGCGATCGCGATGCGCGTGAGCACGGCGTCCGACTCGGCTTCCAGAAGCGACTGGAAGAGCGAGCCGCCCTTGTCACCGTGCGTAGCGGCATCTGCGTGGACCGCAAAGCGTGCGTGGGGAAAGAGGGCCAGCGACTGAATGGACGCCACGTCCAGCGAGGCAAGACACGTCATGGCAGCCGTAGCGTCGTCGGTCTCGCGCTCTTTCTCCTTCGCATCCGATACGAACGCGTGGAGCTCGAGTCGCGAACCATCGTGGGAGAGCCGCAGCCGCACGAGCGGATCGCTCGGGCACGGCGAAGCGAGCGAGCGCACCCAGTGGCCTCGCTGCAGCTGCGTGAGTGCGTCCGTGGAGAAGTGTTGCGTGTGCGCGACGCGCTGCTGGAACGATCGTGGCGACGGCGGTCGTGGCTGCTCCACAGTGCGTGGCACGGGGGGCACTTGCACAAGTTCCTACGGATACGCTCGCATGAGTTTAGGATCCAGAAGGCCCAGGAGGTACGAAGAGAAGCAACTCACAAAAAAGAGCGCTTGGGCTTGGCGTGGATGCAGCGGCACGCGCACGCCGTGGTCGCGCTGGTTCTCTTCGTCCATTTTGCGAGATCTGGTTTCACAATCGAGTCGTTTTGTTCTTCAGTGTGGAGTGGAGTTTTTATTTCAGAGCGACCATTCAGCCATCCCCACCCAACGCACTCGTCTTGATCGACCAGCAGCCATGGCAAAGGAGAGCGATGTTAGCACGCGCGAGGCGCTCGAGCCGATCCGACAGACGATTCGGTACGGCGGCGTGCCATTCAGGCTTCCTCCCGCCACTGTCCCACTTGTTTGCTTCTCTCTCTTGCTAGTCACCTCTGTATCCAGGACCAGTTCACATGGGAGCAGTCGTGGAAGGTGCAGCCATCCCCTTTGCCTCTTTTGTCTTCCCTCTCGAATGGCTCACCCTTCCGCCGCTCTCCTTTCGCAGTCGGTCCTGTCCGACGTGACCCTGGAACCCCATGGCCGCGGTCTGCTACCTCCAGACGTCTTCCGCCAAACGCTCGCTCTCAACGGCCTTGAGCTGCCTCGTAAAGCGCTTGAGAGACTCACGATGCACTTCCAGCTGCCCAACGGCGCTGTCCAGACTCACCACTTCCTCCAGTGGGTCGACCTCTCAAAACCCACGGACCACGTCGATCCAGAGCTCACGTTTGCGAGGCTGCCGCAGCCCTATCGGCGGATTGTCAAGGTACTGGATCGGGACATTCTGGACGCTGCGTGGGAAATCATCGAGACGTCCAGTGCCAGGTACAAGGCCGAGACGGCAGCGGCGCTGTCCGCAAGGTCGGCGAGGGCCGGAGCTCTAGTCCCGACTCTAGATGACGACTATGCGGCGGCCAAGAACCGGTGTTGCAAGACTTTCGCAGAGGTGACGCCGAGGACACAAGAGGCCGTCGGGCTGGTACGCGTCCACTGCCGACGCCCCTTTGCCGTGGTCGGACGGACGAGCAACGCGACGGAGGCGGGCGGAGGGACGCTAGATTTTGTGCACACGCAACGCGGCGTGACAAGCGCGTCGATTTCGATCGCGTTGCCGGCGGCGGCGGCCACCACAGAGGGGAATTCCGGTCTGAACCAGCTCCAACTGGTTGGCGCGAGTGAGCTTCGGTCCCGTTTAACTTTCTCCGCAGAGGAAGAGGAGCGACTCGTGGTTGCGGTCCTCGTGCAAGAGGAGGTTTACGAAGGCGATGTGACGTCGAAACTGAGCCACGTGCTGCTGTACGAGCTCTCAGTCTCTTCTCCCATGGTCCGCCTTATCGCCTCGGTTGAGTTCTCCGATCCACGCGTGACCGTCCAGTCGATGACACTCTCCAGTGACGCTTCTCTTCTTGCCATCGCCACCAACGACTGCGCGACTATTCTCTACAGCATCCCTGCAACCGATGCCGACCCACCGTCTTCCCCATTGACTCCATTCACGACGCTGACCAGCGACACCGCCGCTGCCGCTGTCTACTTTCTGCATGCACCAGTCGTTGACACGCCATCGTCGTCGCTCACTCTTTCAAGACCATACGCCTTGGCCGTGGTCGCCGGCAAGTGCCTCGCCAAGTACCGGCTTTCGTGTCTCGACACGTCCACTACCCACACGGCCACATGGCCGCATCTCTCTCCAATCACTTGCTCGTCCGTGGATGCGACGAGTCAGTTTGTCACGCTCGGACTTGCCGACGGTATGGTGGTTGTCTGGGATTTACTGAGCGACCGCGACCACGTCATGCTTCCGCCCCCTCCGTCTCCTCCTGCATCTTCTTCGTCCGGCAGTGTGTCCGTGGACGCAGTTGTCTTGATCGGACACCAGTTCCTCGTGACACTCTCGGTCGCGTCGCAACGGCTCTTGTTCTACGACCTTGCCCACCGCGCCAAGCCGACGTTGCTCCGTGTCGTGACACCACCACCCTCCACAAGCAAGGAGGCTGAGTCCACTCGCTTGCTTTCGCTCTCGACTTCCTCGTCACTGCTGGACGTGCCCTTCGTAATGGTGGCCTACTCGACCGGCTATGTGCTGCTGTATGACGCCCGCACTGGTGAAGCCATCGCCAGTCTACGAGTCCCCAAGCCGTCGCCTACGCCCAGGACCGTCGTCTTCCCATCCACTCACAGTGTCGTGGTCTTGACGCCGTCGCTCGTGGTCTTTAATTGGCGCGACTTGCTCACGACGGCACTGCCAACGCTTCTCGCTGTGCTACAAGACAAGCGGGTGGAACCAACGACAGAGAATCTCAAGCGCGGCTTCCTCGCCATGGATGTCAAGCGTCCCTTTCCAGAGGACAGACCACTGTCGGTTGGTGGCAGGTTGTCGCTCCAGTCCATGCTGCTCGCCAGCGCAGGTCGAAGCGCTCACACGACAAAACCGACTGAATTAGAGCTGCTTCTCTCAGGATCACAAAGCTCCTCGAGCTTGTCCGCTTCTGACAGTCACACATCACTTGCATCCACGGCGACCTACATAGTGGCACCGCCAGATGCGTTGCCGGCGCTTCCAAACAGTCTATCATGTCCCTACAAACCCAATCTCACCGCCCTGTTTGAGCGCTTTTGTCACGAAGAGAGCGGGCTAGCTTCCGGAGACGCCAAGCTCCACCGGCGACGGAATGACCTACTCAAGATCCTCACAGCTGCATGGTAGACGTCGCTCCTACAATACGAAAGACTTCACCCACAACCACCCACAGCTTGTTACAAAAACAACACCCTTTCGTTTCGTTTACCTTTACAGACGGACCGCTAGTTTCCATGCTTTCAGTGCCTTGAGCGGACGCTTGGGCACTTTTCGGTAGAACGCGGGCTGCGACGACAGCGAGCGCAGCAGAATCGACGCGGTCGTTGTGTCGCCGGATGAAGGAGGCCACTCGTGACGAGTTTGACTGCGGTCGACTTTTTCCAGCTCGCCACATGCGACGAGCTGTGCGATCGCCGTCGTGATAACACTGAGCGACAGGTCGCCTTCGCCACTCACCATCCCGTCGTTCAGCACACTGTCGACAATCTCCGTGATCGCAAAGTCGCGACGCAAGTCGATCGTCGATAAAATGACCGTGGCAACCTTGTCCACGAGCGCCTTCTGTGCTGATGTATTTGAGAACAGCGACAGCTCCTTGTCCTTGCGTTGCGGATCGATGGGTTCGCCCGTGAGTTTGTTGGTCGTGAGTGGCGAGAGATATAGACTGCTCTTGTTGTACTGGTCGTCGCGGTGGTACACAGTGCCTTCATACTCGAACGACAGTGTCGACGACTCGGACGTGTACGTCTTTCGCAGCTGCCCCGTGCTCGCGTAGAGAAGTTCCGAATAGCTCAGCTTGCCGCGCTTGGACCGCATCGCTGACGTCGTACCAGTACCGGTAGACGTATTACCACTCACCTGGCCGGGCATCGGGTACCAGTTCTGGGAACTTGGCAGTGGGGACGCGTCGACCAGGGGCTCTTGGTCGTCTTCCTGCGGCACTGCGCAGCTTGCGCGCGACGGTGGATCCCAGTGGTTCATCGAACAAAACCACTTGTCCGGAAGCGTCGACGACTTGATGTGGGCCGGCAGTTTGCGCCACTTAAGACATTTTTCACATTGCGCCCACTCGAGAACGACACTCTTTACGCCAGTCAACGCCTTCGCACCTGCTCGCGCGTCGACCACAGTGCCAGAAGCTCCACCCACACTTGCCCCAGCAGCAGTACCGCCCGAGCCAACGGAGCCCCCGCTCGCGTGGGCCGTTGGGGTAGCGCTCTTGCCGCCTCCACTGTTTTTGATGGGCTTGATGCCTGCAGGCCTGGCAGGGGCAACAGCGTCACCTTGGGCGGATGCTGCTGCCAGGTTGGTCTGGTCGCCATTGTCGGGCCCTCTTTGCCGCTTCGGGGGCCGCGTTCCACTGGGCTTCTTCGACTGGCTCTTCGACAAGTACGCTTCCACTTCGGGTGGGTTGGCCGCGGAGCAACTCGCCAGTTCCGGTGCCCACGTGTTGAGCGAGCAGTACCATACTGACGGCAGCGTGCTGGCGCTGGACGGCACGACGCGCCACTTGCCGCATTGTTTGTTCTCGCACTGAACCCAATGCACTTCCCCATACTTCTCCCGCAGCTTGAGCTTGAGCTTGCGTTTCTTGGAGTCCTTGTCGGCTTTCTTTACGATCTTGGCTTCCTTTTCTGGGACCGCAGTCGCAATCGACTCCTCCGACGCCGGAGTCTGGACGATTTCTGGAACACTGTTCTGCTTGGTGAGCTTGGCTTTCTTAAGTACAGGCGTGCCCACCTCACCGAGCGCCGCCCGCTTGGTTGGCTTACTGGAGCTCTTCTTGGTCTCGACGACTTCTTCAGGCACGTCACACGACGCAAACGCCTTGTTCCACGTGTTCATAGTGCACGACCACGTCTCGGGCATCGCGTCCAAATCAATCTCCTTCGCCACCGTGCGCCACTTCTTACAGTCATCGCACTGGACCCACTTGGCTTCCTCCCGTGGCTCAGCCGCGTCCCCTTCACGCTTGACCGACTCGTCACCTCCTCCCTTGCCGCCGCCTTTTCGCTGCTTCTTCTTGCTCTTCTTAGAACGACTCGACCCGCCCGACGGCTTCTCCTTGACAACGTCTTCCGTTGTATGTTTATCAGAATTGCGAGCCTTGTTGGACTGCGAGCCGCTGCCGCTTCCACTGTCTTCATCAACTTCGCCGTCGTCACCGGTAGCGAGACCAGACATGGAGATTTCGGGGATTTGGACCGTCAAATGGTCGCGACTATCGTCATCGGTTCGATATGGCGGGTCGTTTTTCACGGCGGGAGACGGAGATGCTCGCTCTGTGCTCTCTGAGACGTCGAGAGCTGGAAGTGACTCGGATGTCTTCTCATCTTCACGGGGTTCTTCATGGTCTCCGTGGGGGGAAAGAGTCTCTGACACCACAGGCTCCTCATTCGACTGTGGCAACGGTGACATCGGTTTGACATCGTCTGCTCGCTCAATCTTACTGGGTGGTGTAGCAATGGCAACCTGTTCTTCGCGCTCGGGTTCGGGCTTGGGCTCGTCGTCGAAGGCGTTCATCACAGCAGCAGGTTCCTCTTCAGCGGATGCAACATCAGCAGACTCGGTGGCACCTTTCGTTGACTCGTGTGAATCTTGAGACTCTGGTTGCGGCGAGCTTGACGGTACCACTGACTCCTCCTTCTTTACGGCCACGGACTCTGTCACCACCACCGTCGCCTTCTCTTCTTCGTCATCGTCTTCTGACGCCGTGTGGACAGCTGACGAAGTCTTTTTCTCGTCTCGTTCCTCGCCCGTGTCATCGCCATGGCCATCATCCTCATCGGTACGGCGTCCCGCCTTATTGCTGCTGCTGCTCTTGGACGATCGCTTGACCTTTTTCCCACCGTCTTCTTTCTCACTGCTCGCCTCGTCGCCTCCTTTACTCGACCGCTCCTTGTCCTTGCTCTTCTTGTCTTTTTTCTTCTTTTTCTTTTTCTTCTTCTTGTCTTTCTTGGAGCTCTTGGAATGCTTCTTCACGCCCGACGAAGTCGTCGCCGACGTTGACGTCTCGGACCGCGCATCGTCCTCCGCTTCGTTTTCATTCTCTTCCGTGCGCGGCGACGACGCCGCCACCGACACGTCAGCATCCTGATCCTCCTGCGCCGTGATCCTCGCTATCGCTGGTGCCTGCTTGGCGACCACCGGCTCAACTACTTCGCCCTCTTCTTCGTGCGCGCGTTCCTTCTCTTCCTCGTCTTCCATCACCAGCGCCTGACCTTCATGCTTGGGGCAAATGATCCGCTTGCCCGGCAGCGGCACGACCCCACTCCGCGGCAGGCAGCTCGTGTGGTACGCGACCGGACACCGTGTGCACCGCACCGGTTCTTTCTTGGCGCCCGACTGCTCGCACGCCGCGCACGTGTGGAGCGGGCAAATGAACCGCGCGCCGGCGATGCGCGCAAGTGGCAATTTCGCGATGCATTTTTGGTGATAGAACTTGCCGCACGACAGCGCGCGGCACTTGACGACCGCACGGAGCGCGGGCTTGGTATTCGTCTCGTCGGCCGAGTGGCTCGCCGCGTCGTCGGGCGAGGCCGACGCGTCGCTGACCACGACGCGGCCGCGCTCCTTGCAGTGGAAGCAAACGTGGGTGTTGGTGACACAGCTGGGACACTTCCATTGCTCCGTGGACGAAGAAGACGCGGCGTCGCGGTGCGCGCGCGGCAGACACGCGACGTGGAACGCCGACACGCACGAGCCCGTGCAGACCACGAGGTCGCCGCCGTCGCGCTCGCAGACGCCGCAAATGTGGTCTGGTTTGTTCAGCGGGCTCTTGGTCACAGGCGGCGGCGCGGCTGCAGGTGCTGGCGCTGCAGCCTCGGGCTTGACGCGTGGCGTATTGAGCCCCTGGAGCTTTTGGCGGTGCTTCTTCGTGATGAGCACGTCGTCGTCCGAACTTGCGCTCGAGCTGCTGTCGTACGAGGCCGACCCTGCGTCCGCGGCTTTGCGGGAGGCCATGCTACTGCGTCTGCTCTATCCACTGCGCTGTCGCGTGGGTCCCAATACTGCCTGTGGGAGCCAATACAGCGCCGCGGAGAAGACGTCCCCTGGGTCCACCCTTGCCGCTGCTTTTTCCGTGGCGCACTTTGAATATGCTCAAGGGAGAGGGGGAACTTTCCGTCTAAAGGGCACTAGATTTACCCCGATACAGTGACATCATAGTGTGGACCACATATATAATAAATGACTACCATGTAGTCATTTTGGCGTGAGCCGGCATGGTCCACACAGATTTCAGGAGCTCCAGATCGAGAATGCTGTCGACGCTGGCCTCGCGCGCGGCGGCGATGCGCCCTCTCCTGATGGCCCGTGGCCCCGTGGTGGGTGCGCGAGGCATCTACATGCAGGTACGCGGCGACCAGGACCCCGAGCGGCTCCTGAGCCGCCTCAGCGGCATCAGCAGCGAGGACGGCCTCATGAAGGAGCGCCAGCGCCGGCGCTTCCACGAAAAGGGCACGCAGCGCCGCAAGCGCAAGATCGAGGAGCAGACGATCCGCCATGCGAACCGCCGCATCGGATCCATGATCGACTTTATCCTCAAGCGCAGGAAGTCGTACGTGTCATCGCGTGTGCTGTAGTAGAGTATCGGGGGAGTTTCGTATTGACACGTTCTGTATGCAGGGGACACTAAGCACCAAGCGCTCGCCGTTCGAGAGACAATGCATAGAGAGGTGTCTTTCCAGGTGCAACAAACGTCATTCAATACAAGCTGGGAAAAGGGAACGAACGGGGAGGTGTATTATTGGGAGAGAGAGAGATCCAGGAGCTCCTACGCGAGCCACGCCTTGATGGCCTTGATCTGCTCTTGCACGGCGCTCTTGCTCGTGCCGCCCGTGACGTTCTTGCGCTCGACGCTGGCGTCAAAGTCCCAGACGCTCATGACGTCATCGGTGAACTGCGCGTGGAGCGACTGCAGCTCGGCAAACGTGAGCTCGTTGAGCGGCTTGCGCGCGTCCTCGGCGAGCCGCACGGCGGCGCCGGCCACGTGGTGGGTCTCGCGGAACGGCACGCCCTTGCGCACGAGGTACTCGGCGAGATCCGTCGCGAGCATCTCCGTGACGAGAAAGGACCGCATCTTGTCGCCGTGGGGCGTCATGGTCGCCAAGACGCCCGTGGCGATCTGGACGCAGTCCATGATCGTGTCAATCACGTAGAACAGTGCCTCCTTGTCCTCCTGCAGGTCCTTGTTGTACGAGCGCGGGAGCCCCTTGAGCGTGACGAGGAAGCCGTTGAGGCGGCCAATGACCGCGCCCGACTTGCCGCGCAAGAGCTCCAGCGCGTCCGGGTTCTTTTTCTGCGGCATGAGGCTGCTGCCCGTGCTGTACGCGTCCGCCATGGTCACGAATTTCTAGAGAAAACAAAAAAAGTGAGTTAGCTCATCGCCACTTATAATTCCACTCCACAAAAGGGCACGTACCAGCGTGTTGTAGATGATGAGGTCTTCCGAGAGCTGGGAAAAGTGCACCATGAGCATGGACGCCCAGAAGAGGAACTCGGCGATAAAGTCGCGATCGCACACGGCGTCCAGGCTGTTGGGCGTGACGCTGTGAAAGCCCAGGGCCTGCGCCAGCGCCTCGCGATCGAGGCCAAACGAGTTGCCGGCCAGCGCGCCGCTTCCGAGCGGCAGCACGTCCACGCGCTTGGTGAGATCCTTGAGCCGGTCGGCGTCGCGGAGCAGCGCCGTGACGTGGGACAGCACCCAGTGCGAGAAGCGGATCGGCTGCGCCGGTTGCAAGTGCGTGAAGCCCGGCATGAGCAGCTCCACGTGGGTCTCGGCGAGCTGCGTGGCCGCGCCGACGAGCTCCTTGAGCGCGTCTTCAATCGTCGCGATGGCCGACTTCATGTAGATGCGCACATCGGTCGCAACCTGGTCGTTGCGGCTGCGGCCCGTGTGGAGCTTGCCGCCCACGGCGCCGATGAGCTCGGTGAGGCGGCGCTCGTTGGCCGTGTGGATGTCTTCGTCGCCGTCTTTCACGACGAACGCATTCTGCGCCCACTCTTGCTTGACGAGCTCGAGCCCGGCGACGATCTGCGCTGCCTCATCGGTCGTGAGCACGCCGCTGCGCTCGAGCGCCTGCGCGTAGGCCTGCGAGCCGTCGAGGTCGGCGCGCCACATGCGCTGGTCCACCGACAGCGACTCGTTGAACTTGTCCATGATGGGGTCCACTTTGCCGCGGAAGCGACCGCCCCAGAGCTTCTTCTCTTCGGTCGCTGGTGCTGCTGCGCTCATGGTGATGGGAATGTCGTGGCAAATGCGGAAATGGTGGTGCCGGACGGAAGCGGCGGATGGGAGGTTGAGCAATCACCCGTTTCAGCTTCGTGAAAGGATCCCAATCCATTCGCGCCAAGAGATCAGGGAATGTACTGAGGTAAGGGAGGACAGACCCACAAAAGTGACTGTCTATGGTGTAATGGGATTTCCAGCCTGGTGAAAACTTATGGAAATCCCAATGTACTTATTTAGCATCGATATAGCATGTGACGTGACACCAGATTCTTCTTGTGGAGGTGCGCGAACCAAGGATGGGGGACTATTGATACCGGTAAGAAACCGGTTTTCGTTTGTCGGAATGAGGGTACAAATCCGCAAGTGAGTAATCGCACGAATGGCCGACGCTGACGCTGGTGCTCCGACGGCGCCGTCTCGCGTCGCTTGGGACGACGCCGGCATGTGGCTCCGCTCGGGGTTCGCTGCATTTCTAGAAGCGCATGGCATCCAGAGATGCGACCTCATTGCTCGCTCTGAACACGGTGCCGTCCACGAAGAGCGCCGCTTCTTTCGGTGCCGTTGTCGCTTATCGCAGTACCCTTTATGACTTCTCTCCTTCCTCACAGTCGCTTTTTCTCTCTATAGTGTGAAGCGCACGCCCGAAGGCAGTGAGGAGGGCACGCCACTCACTGACGAGCAAGTCGTAGCACGCGTCACGCAGTCGCTGCCGCAAGACGCGAGCGGCAGCTGCGAGCGCGTCGCGTGGGTGCCTGGCTTCTTCAGTCTGCCCGCGACGACGCGGCTCGCCAGTCTTGATTTGTACGAACGCGGAGAGATCTACGGTATCGATATTTCATCTGGATACGCCGTCACATTACTGGACGTTCAGCCAGGTGAGATACTCGAGCTCCTCAACATGGCTACATTTCTCGCGAATAGCTCACCTACGGATACTTTCGTTGGAGCAGGCGATCACGTCCTGGATCTGTGTTGCGCACCCGGCGCCAAGCTTACGATGGTCGCCGACACAATGCGCATGCGCGGCAGTGTCACGGGCGTCGACTTTTCGCGCCCACGGATCGGTGCGTGTCTCCAGCTCGTCCACAAGTACCGGCTCGTTCACGGGGCTGCGAACGGGTCGTGGCGGTGTCGGCTTTTCCACGCCGACGGCCGCACGTTCAGCGTGGGCCCTACAAGCGACTGGGACCCTCACGCGTTTGAGGTTGTGCTGGACAGCGACGAGGTCCGCGCGCGTGACGCCAAGAGCCAGAGCCGCAAGCGGAAAAACAAGAGTGCCCGCGCACGAGAGGCGAAGCGACGCAAGTGGATAACAGCGGCGCATGAGGGAGAGTCGGTGGAGGAGACTACGTCTGCGACCACAGAGGTGACTCCTGCGCTATACGATAAGGTGCTGATCGACGCCGAGTGTACCCACGACGGCTCGATCAAGCACTTGCAAAAGCTGCAGACCGAAGAGGCATGGCATGCATACGTCCGCGACCACTTGAATGATGCGGAGATCAAGCGGATCCTCGCACTTCAGCAAGCGTTGATTGCCAATGGCTTTGCGCTGCTGCGGGAGGGCGGCACGATGATCTACAGCACTTGCAGCCTATCGATCCAGCAGAACGAAGACATTGTGCGTCGGTTCTTGGAGATGAATGCTGACGCCCACGTCGTCCCTATTGACACGACCGGCATTCCTTGCGAAGTACGTGTTGCTGCGAATCAGTTCGCGTCTCACATGGTCTCACTTGGTGTCTTGTGTTGTTCTGTTAGCCGGGAAAGCTGAGTGGCACAGTCCGCTTCACTCCAGCACACCACACGAGCGGGCTCTTCATTGCCAAGATCCGCAAGAACGTCAAACCAGTCGAATAGAAACAATCCGCCTTTGGTACGACCTGCCTATTCCCTTGACTGTCGTCTTGTTCTGTGCTACTCTAGGAAGACTCTCTTCGATCAAAGTGCTCAGTGCGACGCGTGAACAACGGCACTCGATCGCGAGCACCATCGCCTGCCGCTTCTTGATCCGTGAGCTGCCTTGGGCACCACAGCGTGGAGCGGCGGGATCATCTCCATGGGCGTCAGGTAGTCTAGATTACCCCGAATGAAAATCAACTCGGCGTCCGGACACGCCGCGATCTCCCAGATGAGTCGGAAGTTCCAGAGCAGCACCGTGAACAAGCGGTTGAGCAGCAGACTCTTGGTGCGGAGCGCAATCTTTTTGCCATTCAACTGCATCTCCCACAGCGTGCGCTCGACGAAATACTCGGCCACGTTCGAAAAGAAGAAGCCGTAGATGATAAAGATGACCCCGACAAGCGACGCACCCACCACTGGCAGGAAGAAGATCTTGCGGAAGTGGAGATGATCCTTGACGCGTGGTGTCAGTGCGTCCAAGAACAGCACGCAATGAAACCAGAGCAGCCACGCCAGCGTGCCGAATGTTCGGAAATCCCACTGCACCATATCGGAGACAAGCGCCATGGCCAGTGTGAACTGGACCGACGAAAAGAGGAAATCAAAATTGTGGAGAAGCGACGCAGCGAGCGCGCGGTGGAACCTGGCGAAGCACGAGAGAAAGAAGACGAACGTACTCACGAGGGCGGTGATGGCGAGAACATACTCGAGGGACGTGGGTGGGAATTGCGAGCCGGCGGGGCGCCGCGTGAGAGTGAAGATGGTCGTGGCGAATCCAATGATGGCGTTGGCGTAGAAGAATATGGTTCGGAGCTGGGAGAGTGGCTGGTCAAGAGCTGAAAGGCGAGGCACAATCACGCATCGAGCGTCGATCGCACTAAGTTGCATCGACACGAGCGTCACTTGTTGGCGACTGCAGATGTCACTGGCGCTTGGGTGTTCCGAGGAGGTCGCTTGGGTTTTAGCAACAGCACTAGTGATGGCTGGATCCTCATATCCCGGGAAGGGCGTCACGTGCGTGATTGCACTGGACTGGCGTTCCAGACCGGTCGTCGGAGGCCCAAACGACGACCGCGTCTCCAAGACGCGCGGCGACTCGCCCTCGGCACAATGCTCCACCACTAACGTCCGCGTCTCAGTCCGCAAATCGCACTGCACTACTGGGTGCTTGAGCTGCAATTTCGAGCGAAACACGACGCAGCGAATGGTCTGCAGTTCCGCCGAGTGCGTGATTAGTACCTTGCGCTTGGCGTACCCTTTGCGAGCGATAAACACGGCGAGCGTGACGCACGTGTTGGTGAACACGTCGACCAGCGAGACGTTGACCTTGGCCACAGGGATCACGCGGTAGTTGTGGTCTTTCGTGTCGATAACCCGGAAAAATGCTGCGATACCGAGTACAAGCAGCACCGGTGCCGCGACGGTAGTGCTCCGGATGCCGCTGACCACGGTGCGGAAATTTGCGTCAATGAGAATGACCGACTGTGTGCCCAGCACACCGCCCACTAAGCTGAGAATGCGCACATCCGAGTAGAAGGACGCGAGGCAGCCCCAGTTGATCGCGTTGAGCACGGTGAAGAACCAAAATTCGTACTGCCGCGGGAGAATCTTGAGAATGTTGCTACTGCTCATCACAAGCGAACACGAAAGCACGGGGAAAGCCATCAACATCGTGGGCACGGACAACCAATAGCCGATGGCGCGCGGCAGCATGAGCACGGCGAGAAGTAAGATACCGGAGAGCCGGTAGAGCGTGCTGAAGCGAGCGTATTGGCGGCGCATGATGCCGAGGAATTTGCCGTGGGTTGCTGGGGAGAGTAACGAGGCGATCGGTGTCTTGTTCAAGTGGATCAGTGGGAGATCGTGGGAGACTTCCATGCGAAAGATCCACTCGGGAGCGGGGTCGTCCAACCGATTAGTCGCAGGAGCTTCGCCATGGTAAGGCGACGCTGAAGTCATCGCTAGCGTCGTTTGATATGCACGGAACAGGCACTAACAGAAACCGGAAATTCTCGAGTCTTGGGGGTTCTAGGCTTCTAAATTTGTGAGCAGTGTTACCCAAGGAACAGTGCGCCCACTTGAGAATATCAGTCGTGGCTTGCCAGCGACAATGCCAGGCTTTGCTCTGATCCGGCGGATCGTGTGCTCTGGTCCATAATTTTAGCTCAAGAACCCATGGAATGCGTGCGGACGACAATGCCGACAACCTCAAGTGTTCGCGCTGTCAAACGGTGGAGCGTTGTTGTCGCACCTGTTCATCGTCGACTGGAAAGCTGACCACCCGATCCGTGGGTTTCGACGGCATGCTTGACGAATCCTCGAACGTGTCTTCTGGATTATTTTGTTTCTCAGTCGGTATCGATACGCTTCTCGACAGAGGCACGTCGGTTGTAAGCAGATCCTGTGCGATGCTAGCTCGGCTTTGAAGATCACGCAACATCTCGGTGGGCATTGGTGGGGAAGTGCTCACACTGATTCTTCGCACCAGTGGGTGGACATCAGGAAGAGCCCCTTCGAGCTTTCGAGTCGAGACGCGGCGCAGCATGCGTGAAAAGGAAGCCATTCGTGAGTCGGACGACTCGCCCAACACCATCATTGAGCCCTCCGATAGACGGCGCTTGCCAGTTATTGGCACGATTGACTTGAGCGAGCCTACTCTCTTCGCACTGCCCGTGAATGTGTCGAACGGGCAGTAGTAGTCGAGTGTGCCTCGCAGCAACACAAGCTCCGAGTCGCCCGCCTGTAAAATTTGCCACATGAGCCGCATGGTCCACAGGAGAATCGTGAGGATGCGATTGAGCAGCATCGACTTTGTGCCGGCCGTGAGGACTTTCTTGGGACCCAGCTGAAGACGCAGCAGTTCCCTGTCACGCAGCGTGGGCGAGTCAATGATGATCGCGTACAATACTGAGAGGACGCCGATCCAGACGGCGACGACCACCGGTACAGCCAAATGCTTGTAGAAACATATCTGTTTTCTTGAGCGCGGTGTGAGAGCGTCGAGCAGCAAGATCCAGTGGAACCAGATCGCATACGCCGCGACGGCCCAGCAGCGCGTGTCCCATCGCATACTGTCGGCGAGACATACACACGCGAGCAAAAACTGGATCGACGGGAAGAGAAACGCGAAATTGCGAAACATGGCGCGCAGAAAGTCACGTTGGTAGGCACTGGCAAAGACCGCACAGAACACGAGCGTGCAGCTGAAGCCCAGCACTGGGATCCCTACACAGAACGCCGGAGATATCGAGGCACCGAACACTGTCTCTGCCCCGCTATCATCCTGACCGGCGCCTGGGAGTAGCATGGAGCCGCCTGAAAGCAACAAGCCGAATGCACCGATAGCGTAACAGCCAACAAGCTCGGAGCGTTCGAGGCCGTTGTCTTGCCGGCTCCACCATTTTGGACACACGACCTTGCGGACGTCAATCGTACTCAGGCGGAGGGACACAAGTGTGAGCTGCTGCCGCGAGTTGAGTGCCCGTCCGGACTTGATGCCCGGATAAACTTTCTGCGCCGTGATGCCGAGCTTCTTGAGCACGACGCTCGAGCCGTACTCTCTCTGGATCTGTTTTCCGTGGGCGGCTAAGGGGCGCAGCACAAGCACACATCGAAGCAGCATGCACCGCACGACGCGCGTCGTGGCGTGGCGCTTGTACAGTAGCTTTCTCTTGTTGTAGAGCTTGCGTAGTAGAAACAGAAGCAGCGTGAGCACGGCATTCGCAAATACCTCTGTGGGCTCGAGGTACAGCTTGCCCAGCTTGATCGGCTTCGCTTGACGCGGCGGGAGATCGACCTGTCGAAGTACGACCAGTGTCGCCAAGACGAAGAGCACGGGGATCGCGCCGGCGCATGTCTGGACCGCTGGCACGAATGTTCGGAAATTCGCGTCCATGAGTACCATGAGTTCTGTGTCGAAACACGCGACTAGGAGAAACGCGACACGAACGTCTTGGCAGAGCGACGCCAGCACGGCCCACGTGGTCACGTTGACAATGGTGAAAAACCAAAACTCGTACTGCTTAACGAGTATCCCGAGCAAGTCGACACTGAGCATCGCGTACGAACAGCACGCGCCGGGCAGCGCGAGTAGACACGCCGGCGGTATGAGGTATGGGGCGTACTGGCGAGGGACCACCATTGCGACCATGCCCAGCAGCAAGCCCAAACGATTCATCCACGCGAGGAGGCAGAACCGCCGCTTGGCCCACTTGAGGAACGCGAGGTTTCTTGCTGAGTGGAGCAGGTACCACGAGAGCGTGAGTCGTAGATTGGCTACTGGCAGGCGGCGCGCGGCTTCGAGCTTGTACATGAGGTGGGTTTGCGCGGGCTGTGGCTTGGCCAGCGATAGAGGAACCTCACCGTTGACGTCAGTTGTAGCAGTTGCACTGCCAGCGGGAAGTACGACGGCCGATTGGGCCCCCCTCGGCATGACTCGTCTTGGTGGCTTCCGAATCGACATCTTATGGAGGGCTCTTCGGATGTGCCTGTCGTACCCTCACAGCCATGAGGAGGGGCCGTCTTGGTATGGAGTTGGGAGCGAGACAGACGACCAAATACTTGCGTTTGTCCTGCGATCTCGTTGGCAGCGAAAACAAAACCCTTCTCGGAAATAGCGCCACCAGTCTGGAGGACTCGAACGTACGTGGTCCGACAAGAGTGACTGGTAGATCAACGCCTGGTGGTCTTGCAATGGCCTCGAAGTTATTTTGGCCAGTTTCGAGAAAGAATCGAGCCTCCCGAAACCGAAAAACTAAAAGCAAAACGGCCTCTTTGGCTACCAGTCAGTACAGCGCATAAGACAGCAACCCAATTGGAAAGAAAGATCCAAAGTGTTCAGTACCATTTCACCACGGCCCGCGAAATGCCGAGCCTTCACTTTCCTTCTCTCGTCGATTGGTACACCCATACCGCCAAGCCCCACGTACGATGAAGCTTGGGTTTGGTTTGCGAGACTCAAACTATCAGAAAACTGCACAGTCAGACCGAAGCCGAAGCTCACTGCACTTCCAGCGCCCCTGTAATACACCACACAGCAGGCCGAGATTGCATTTTGCTTCGTTATCTCGCAGTCAAGGGAGGCGAAAGGCACCCGATTTAATTAAGTCTTGAAGAGAAATGACCGGGTCAGATCGAATCACCCGTCTACATGGCCGACTTGGACGGCGCCGACGGGTCGACTTCGATAATGGCTTCAATCTCGACCGCGACGTTCACGGGCAGTGCATTCGTGCCCACGGCCGAGCGCGCGTGGCGTCCCTTGTCGCCGAGAAGTTGCACGAGAAAGTCCGAGGCGCCGTTGATGACTGCGGGCTGCCCCGTGAAGCCATCGACGCAGTTGACAAAGCCCGTGAGCTTGACAAACCGCTTGATGTGGCTCAGATCCCCGCCCAATTCATCTAGCAGATCCACAGAAAAATAGCCTTTAGATAAAGCATACACCCCGATATAGGCAACTAGGATGCGCGTACCCTTGAGTGTCGCGAGCAGGCTGAGCACAACGCGCTGGGCGGCCTTGTAGCCGTCCTCGGGCGTGAGGTCCTGCCCCACCTTGCCCGTGATGAGTTCGCCCGTGGCGCTCTGACTCACGTGGCCCGCTGATCATGTATATGGCGGGTGTCATTCGTTGCCGCATACTGAATGGTGAAGAATAAGACCCCACGAACGCACCCGTGAAGATGTAGTTGCCCGTGCGCACGCAGTTGACGTAGTTGCCCTTGGGCGGCGACGCCTCTGGCAGCGAGAAGCCCAGCTCCGCGATCTTGGCCTCGATGCTCATGGTTCGTTGGTTTCCCTTTGTTTGTGCGGCTTGAAGATTGGCACAGTACAATAGGGGTAGTCAATCCTGTCAACAAGAAGCAATATTTTTTTTCGGCATGAACCCTCCTAAGTTTGTTTTTGTCCAATCAGAGAACGTTTACCTTTGACTACCCCATCTGAAAGTTCCCACTTGAGGATTTCAGCAAGTTGGAAAATCTGTTGGTCAACCTTCCCACGGCGAAGCTCCAGCACAACAATTTCCGAAATGTGGTCGGACTGGGCTGAGGGACCAAAAACTCGTCGGTATGAACATGTTTGCTAATCTTGGCGCCTCAGGCGGGCCACTTGGCTTCTTTTCCTGCGGAAATGGAGTGGTTGAGGAAAAAGTCATCTCTTGTTGGAAAAAATATTCTGGCCTTCCTGCATCGATTTTGGTTCAAGAAGGCGAAAATCTAGCAGCCAATCAGATCACAGGAAAAAATTTCTGCTTCTTGCATTTCGAAAAATATCGTCTCTTGCTGACAGGGTTGACTACCCCTAATGTGGCCCACATAAATATAAATTTTTGTGGACACATGAATTTGAAGGTGGGATGTGTAGTATACGCTATACCGCACGATCTTGTATACCAGACCACTGGGTTTTTATCAAAATTTGAGAAATCCGGGTCAGTCTTATTTGAGTTCTTGGGACCCTGGAAGATCGCTAAAGCTTGGAGTTGGCTGCGACGCTCGCATCGACTTCGACGATCGCCTCGATCTCGACGGCGACGTTGAAGGGCAGTGCGTTCATGCCGAGCGCCGAGCGCGCCGGTCGACCGGCGTCGCCAAAGACCTTCACGAGCAGCTCCGTGGCGCCGTTCATGACGGTCGACTGCGCCGTAAAGTCGCTCGTGCAGTTGACGAAGCCCGTTAGCTTGACGATGCGCTTGATGTGGTCGAGACTGCCGAGCTCGGCTGAATCATATCCCAGCAGTCACGATGCGATACAATTAGCGAGCCAGTAGAGAACTCTCCTGGAAAGTACATCTCCAACGCACCTTTAAGCGTGGCCAGCAGACTCAGCGCGATGCACTGCGCGGCTTTGGCTCCTTCTTCGGCCGTGAGGTCCTTGCCAACCTTGCCGACGATAAAGTCGCCGCTGTGGGTCTGGCTCACGTGGCCGGCTGCACTCGACGAACATCAGCATTCGGTGCAGACGGCTAACCCGGTACTTGATAGAGCTGACAGACGTCCACTCACCCGTGAAGATGTAGTTGCCCATGCGTGCACACGCGCGGAAGTTGGCCGTGGACGCCATGGGCGCCGGCAGCGCATGGCCGAGCTGGGCGAGACGCGCCTCCACACTCATGCTTCTGGTTCTGGAAAAAGATACGCCAGGGTTACGTTACCATCGGTTACCCCATGGCATAATAGACCCAAGGCATACCTGACGGGTTACGCTGCGGTTACACCCCGAGGCGGTGTGACACTGCCAGTGTCTTCTTTGTGGTGCCCAAGTCCCAACGTGACAACTGAAGAAGAGCGGAATAATGGCGGATGGAGACGTGCCCGAAGCGAGCCTGCGGAACCTCGTGACTCAGCAGTCGCTGCGGTGGATCTTTGTCGGCGGCAAGGGCGGTGTGGGCAAGACCACGACGTCGTGCTGCCTCGGCATCCGCCTCTCGATGGAGCGCGAAAAGGTGCTCATTGTGTCAACGGATCCAGCCCACAACCTCAGGTTCGTGCGAGGAAAGACTGGGGAAGCGGATAGATCATGTGCTAAGCTCGTTCTCCTATAGCGATGCGTTTGGGCAGAAGTTTACGCGCGAGCCGACGCTCGTGAACGGCTTCACGAACCTCTCGGTCATGGAGATTGACCCGAACGTCGACGTACGTGGAGCGTAGATCAGTCTGCTTGGGACCAGATCTTGTTGAGGCTAAACGGACATGATGTTGTCGAATGGCAGATCGAAGAGCTCGGCGCCGACGGCGTGCGCGACAACTCGGGCATGGCGTCGTTCATGAAGGATCTATCCAACTCGATCCCGGGCATTGACGAGGCCATGTCGTTTGCGGAGCTCATGAAACAGGTCCAGAGCATGGACTTTTCGGTCATTGTGTTTGACACGGCGCCCACGGGCCACACGCTGCGTCTGCTGAGCTTCCCGACGGCGCTCGACAAGGCGTTTGACAAGATCCTGTCGCTGTCGAACCAGTTTTCGGGCATGTTTTCCCAGGTCTCGGCACTCATGGGCGGCGCGCTGCCGTCGCAGGAGATGCTGCTGGGCAAGCTCGAGCAGACGAGGGAGGTCATCCAGAAGGTCAACGCCCAGTTCAAGGACGCGGACCGCACGACCTTTGTGTGCGTGTGCATCCCTGAGTTCTTGTCGCTCTATGAGACCGAGCGACTCGTACAGGTGCGTTATGGATCCACAGATCTATCTATCCAATACTTTGAAGGAGATCTGACGTAGCTGTTGCTTCCGAGAACAGGAGCTCACCAAGTACGACATTGACGTCCACAACATTGTCGTGAACCAAGTGCTCTACCCCGAGGAAGGCACGGCCTGCAAGAACTGCGTCGCGCGCACCAAGATGCAGCAAAAGTACATTGACCAGATCTACGATCTCTATGAGGACTTCCACGTGGTCGAGATGCCGCTGCTGAATGAGGAAGTGCGTGGCGTGCCGGCGCTGCAGTCGTTCTCGCAGCACCTGCTCACACCCTACGAACCGACCAACTAGCTAGAAGATGCAGTGAGAGGGAGAAATGACACATGGGGTTGATTCAATCACTGTCGCTATACTCCGCCACGAGACTAGTGACCACAGGCTTCTTCTTTGGTGCAGCCGTCTTCTTGGCCTTCTTGTCCTTCGCATCGCTCTTCTTCTTGACCACAATCTTGGGCAGCGTCGGTGCCACTGGCGTCGTCTCCTTCGACTCAGTCTTCTTCACCGGCGGCTCCCTGGTCTCGCTATCCTTCTCGAGCGGCCGCTTCAAACTCTTCTGTTTCTCTTCAAACACGCGTCGCGCCATCTCCTTGTCTTCTTCCAATTCTTTCACAGCCACGTCTTCACTCTCAACCGTCGAGCGCTGCGCGTGCTGCTGGAGCAGTGCGTCTGTGTCCACCTTGGCGTGGCGCTGATTAATCGCCTTGATCTCGTCGAGCGCGTCCAAGATGTCCATCTCTCGCTTCGAGTCGAGCGTACGGTTCTCCAGGGCCTTCATGGCGTCACCTTTCTCTTCCTCGACGCGTTCTTTCAGAGCCGCTTCTTCCTCGGCTGCTGTTTCACGCCATGGCTCAAAGTTGCGTGCGGCGCCGTGCTCAGCGACGTAATCGCCGTTCTTTGGATCCGTCTTGAACGTGATCTCGGATGAACAGGTGATGCACTTGATGTAAAACCGGAAGATGCGGATGCCGTGGTAGTCTTCGCCCTGCACTTCCTCTTTTTTGCTGTTGAACTTTTTGCCGCGGTACATGTACTCGCCGCAGGTGCCGCACTGAAGCGAGAATGGCAACATCATGCGTACCTCGATCTGCTGATTCTTGGGCTTCTTGCGCCGCGGGATGATCGACGGATCAAAGTCCGGCGGGAAGTACTTGTTCAGCACCTTGCGCTCGCCCATGGTGCTCCGCTCTTCGTGGACGGGTGGAAATGCTCAGTCTTGGTGTCCAAGTATTCAATGATAAAGGTACGGTATCGACTATGATAACTAGTTCAATTAGATTATATAAATGATATGCTGTTGAAGGTCCTTTGTTGTATAGAATTTTGTCCGTTATCAAACAACAAAGGGATCTGGCTTTTGATTGATGATGGCTTCAACGTGACGACGAAGCGATCTTTCGTCGTAGGGTCGTGGAGACTTGCTCAAGTCAACTTGACCTTGATCATCAAGGTACTGTAGCTACATAGTTGATGACCCAGACACCCAGGCACAATGTGTGGGGACATGCCATGTCCCCGCATCCCATGTCTCCACCTCCTATACAGTACAGCGTAGTGAGAATAGGCGCCACGCTGAAGGTAAAGCGTGCACGCGGTCTGGGACTCGGTCTCCGGACGGGCGCTGGTCGCTGGAACTCATCTGGGCTGGATGTGTAACACGCTGTGTTAGCTGGGCTCCGTCTTGTACTAACATCTCATATCAGTTCCACTCCCTGTGATGCACTTGTCGAACTACGACAGCGAGAACTGTTCCGCTACACGATCCCTCCACGGCCAATTAGCGCTTTGGAACGCTCTTCGCTGACTTGGACCGAAGATTGCTCCGCGCCGCGGCCCCACCATAGTTCAGTTACGAGAACACATTCTCGAATAACAGACCGGAGTCACTTGCGGGTTCTGCTGATCGTTCTGGCTGAACCTGATCAAAGTCGTTCTGCAATTGAGTACACTCGGCTCCAGCACAGTATGGTACACTCAAGACTCACAATCTAATAAAGACAGGCAGGTCTCAACGCTGGATTGAAGCCATTAGTATCGTCCCCGTACTGCCGAAACATTTTGGAGGGTCCACAGTGGAGACCAAACCCACCACTGCATAAACTCACTGCTTTCGCATAGCACGCCATGCTGAACTCCGCGTAATGGCTTCATCGATAGCACTTCTGACGTTCAGCAGCATGAGTCACAAACAAAGCTTATTGTCAAACCATCAGACTGGTGGGATCGAGGACGCTTGACAACTTGAGACAATCTGGAAATTGCGGGCCACCCATGAAAGCAATTCCGGCGATCCTGTCCTGTATAAACTTCCCACTATGTGAATAATCATCACCCCCACTGATTATTCACTCGGTTACGTTGAGACTTCTCTTTGCTTTCCCGGCGGCGGAAAAGTCGCCCCGTAGAGCAACCGTCGTGCGTCGTGCAAAGTGCAACCTCACCCATCAACGCGCGGACGCAAACAGACCGTCGAGTCACACTCTCCTGAGTCGGACTTTCAGTCTGGGCCACTATTCGCCAGTCCACTGACCGTGGATCTATCCATTGTAACCCTCTATCCAGGAGGGTTACGCCAAAACGATTGGGGAGAGACTTGCCGAGGCAGGCTGAATGGCTTTTGTGAATATGGTTCTGCCGAATGAAGCCATCTGGCTCTGCGGTTTATACGTCAGAGCAGTCTCCCGTTTTTGGTTCCGGTGGTGATACTTGTGGAGATGCAGGGAACCACATGGGCAATGCCTTTGCCAGTCGTGGGCAGAGGCAGCAGTCATTCGCTCTGGCTCTGGGCGGTCTCGAGTCAACATGTCCAGGATTTTATCCAGATCACCATGTCTGCCCTATCCCCCCAAGTTTAGGCGCCCGACCCAGCTGTGGTCATCATCTCCCGACAAATCTTGCCCACATGGGACACACACTCAGCACTTTCAGACCCGACCCGTTTCCTGAACTGCCGGATTTCGGCGGTCTCTTACTTAAAGTTTGTATGACTTGCATCGCCCCAGCTGGCTCCCCGGCACCAAGCCTGACTCAAATGGGCCGGGTTTTCGCGACCCCTACCCTAGCCCTCGTCTGCCCACCCTCCTGTACGGAACGCCCCCGCTCCCCACAATGCGGTTGTGAGGCGGTGTGACGTTGTGACAACGCCTCCACCACAGGAACTCCCAACGTTGGCTTCTGGGCACATTTCCAGTGGGCTCATTTCCCAACCTCCGTCCAACACCAGACTCCCCAAAGACTCCGGTGCAAAAGACACTATCCGCAATGGCTCTTACCCGTGCTTCCGTTGTCGCTGCGCGCATGCAGTCGGCCTCCCGCTGCCCGTTCATGCACGCGCTCCCCACGGCCCGCGCCGCTCTCCTGCCCAACATCTCGCAGCTCGCCAAGCTCTGCCCGCACATGACCACGGTCATGGGCGCCGCGGCCGCAGGCGGCTCATCCCATGCCCACGTGTCGTCGTCCGCCACGGACGCGACCATGAAGCGCATCGCCGAGCTTAAGCAGAAGCAGCAGCAGGCCACGAGCGGCCAGCGCGTTGCGCGCTTCCGCACCCACGCTCTTCCGCAGCAGCGCGTGGGCGGCATGGCCTCGAGTGACTACCAGAAGGGCTTCGAAGGCATCATTGCCAAGATCAAGAAGGAAGGCCGCTACCGTGAGTTTGCCGATCTGGAGCGCCAGCGCGGCCGCTTCCCACGCACGACCCAC
Organism: Pythium aristosporum; assembly: GCA_023337755.1. Classification (NCBI taxonomy): domain Eukaryota; phylum Oomycota; class Peronosporomycetes; order Pythiales; family Pythiaceae; genus Pythium; species Pythium aristosporum. The sequence goes on along the minus strand of JAADXL010000125.1, from coordinate 4,136 downwards.
CATATGAACGACGGCAAGACCAAGGAAGTGATTGCGTGGTGCAGCAACGACTACCTGTCGATGGGCCAGCACCCCAAGGTCATTGGCGCCATGCAGGACTACTTGCTGCAGGTGGGCGCCGGTGCCGGCGGCACCCGTAACATCTCGGGCACGAACCACAACCATGTGCTGCTGGAGCAGGAGCTCGCCGACTTGCACCAGCAGGAAGGCGCACTGCTCTTCACGTCGTGCTACGTCGCCAACGACTCAGTGATCAGCCAGATGACCAAGATCTTCCCCGGTCTCATTATGTTCTCCGACAGCCTAAACCACGCGTCCATGATTCAGGGCATCCAGCGCAGTGGCGCCAAGAAGTACATTTACGAGCACAACAACATGGCCGACCTCGAGGCCAAGCTCAAGGCCGCCGACCCGAACGCACCAAAGCTCATTCTCTTTGAGTCGGTTAACTCGATGGAAGGCACGATCGCGCCACTTCACGAGATTTGTGACTTGGCCGACAAGTACGGCGCCATGACGTTCAACGACGAAGTCCACGCTGTTGGCCTCTACGGTAACCGTGGTGCCGGAATCGCCGAGCGTGACCACTGCCTCCAACGCATCACGATGGTCACGGGTACGCTCGCCAAGGGCTACGGCATCATGGGTGGTTACGTTGCCGGCTCGGCTGCTCTTGTGGATGCCATGCGCTCGACGGCGCCCGGTTTTATCTTCACGACGTCGATCCCGCCAACGCTCGCGGCCGGTGCTCGTGCTTCCATTGCTCACCTTAAGGAGAGCCAGGAGGAACGCATCGCCATGCACCGCAACTCGGAGGAAGTCAAGCGCCGCCTTGTCGAGGCCGGGTTCCCGCTGCTCCCGTCGGTGAGCCACATTGTGCCGTTGATGGTCTGTGATGCCGACAAGGTCAAGGCGGCGTCCCGCATGCTCATGGAGAAGCACAACATCTACTGCCAGCCGATCAACTTCCCGACCGTGCCTGTCGGCGAGGAGCGTCTCCGCATCACGCCGTCGCCGTCGCACACCCCGGAAATGATGGACCACTTGCTCGCGGCCCTTGATGACGTGTGGAACACGCTCAGCCTCCCGCGCACGCGCAGCTGCCCGGTCGAAATCCGTGGCTTTGCCCCCGTGCAGGAGGTCGAGCACCTCCCCAAGGTCGAGTTCTTCAACGCCGAACTCCCCAAGGATGAGTTCGACATGGAGCTCCAGGCCGAGGCGTACGCCTAAGCGTGCCATCGCGCGGGCCCGTCCATACCTCTGGAGAGCAGTGTCCGCATTTCCATTTGTGCATCACGGTCGTCTATGAGAAGGCAGAGTCTCGGTTCCGCCCTTCGATGAAAAAAACAGAAAAAAATCGGCACAGAGAGAGTGAACTCAATCCCATGTGCAGTCTTCCTTCGGGAGACTTTGTCCACACCATAGCCTGTTCCCTTGCCTACTTTTTGCTTTCGCAGTGTTTTCAGTAGACAAACATGATCCCAACCGCATCGAACACTCGATCCATCGCGCGGTCGGTCGTCACGAGCCGTCATGAACGGACGACTCGTCATTCATGACGTGGGCGCCACGAGAAGAGTCGCTTGGACCTGGTGCCTGCTTCGAGAAACTGCTCGGCGGGGTCTACTATTCAGCATACTACAGTAATACTATAAACTCACGTTGTACTGTCAATGTATGTCTCAAAACAGGGTACATACGCATTCAAATGTGGGTGGGGTTGCCTGGCAGGCTCTGACCAACATTCTGCTTCTGAATCGGAAGAGGGAGCTGCTCGCCGCGAGAACGCGCACGTGGGAGAAGACAGCTCAGCGCGGCCATGGACGATCTGCAGGATGTCCTCGGTATGTGGGGCCCTACTCTGAAGCGCACGCTCTCGAACGGCGGCATTCTCACTCTGTGGTGATGGATGAAACAGGAGGGAAGCGCAAGTTCAAGGAGAACCCGCTCACGGCCAAGGCCGAGACTGGCTCGCTCAAGATCAAGCTCGTGCGCAAAGGCGACGCCCTGCAGAGCAGTGCGATGGCTCGGGGTGGCGCGCTAGACGGCTACGCACTTAATGGTGTGCCGCGATCGCCGTCCAAGACGGTAGCTGCGCCGCCGCAGCCTGTGCCATCGCCGCCCAAGCCGCGCGCGAACCGCAAGCACGTGCCCATCTTTTACCAGCGCCCCAACGCATTCGACATTTCGGCGTCGACGTCGTCCACAGAAGAGGTAGCGGTCTCGCAAACGCAGTCGCTGAGCTCCGACTATGAACAGAGTAGCGCATCATCGACCACAGGGCGCTTCGCACAACTGGACATTGCGCCGGGCTTACCAGGGAGTTTACAAGATCCCATGCCGCCGACCAATCCACTGTTTACACGTGGCATGAGTGAGACGAGCGGCTCACTGACTGATCTGCTCAAGACAGTTCTGCCGACGGTGCCGTCCATGGAGTCGACCGGTGGGTCGTATGGAGATTACTCCGGTGCCCTCAGCTCGGCAGCGTCCGAGTCGCTGAGGGCGTCCGCGGTGAGTCTCATGAACCCCGCGGCGGCGCTGCGTCAGCTGGCGTCTTCCTCCGCTGCGTATGCCTCCCACACACGCGAGACCACGCTCTTGCCGCCCATGCAGCTCCACCACGCCTTGGAACGCTACCCGACGCAGCAGCCTCTGCCACATCACCACACGACTCACTCGGACCATCAAGACGATGATTATGAGAATGGGTATGAACATGAACCCTCGATCTCCAGTGCGTCCGAAGAGGTTGAAGAGCATCATGACGGAAAGCCGGACTACCGCTTTGACGCGATGAGCGCGCTGCAGAACGCCGTCAAGATCGCGGTCGCGTCCACGTCGCCAATGATTACCCATGCCACGTCGGCCGCGGGAACGCGGTGGCCTGTGAATGGCAATGACGGCGATGAGAACGACTTGGGCCCACCACCGAGCGGACCGCCGGGGCTCAGTATTGAACACTCTCTTATGGGCGGCGGCATTGAGGCCCCCGCTAGCATCCCGACCATCAATACTGTCAACTTCAACTGGAATCGGTACCAACAAGAAAAGGCCTCCGCGCGGTCTGGGGCGTCTAGTAGTATACCCACAGCGTCTGCGGACGAGCCCAGATGAAAGTGGGCAGCTAGCGAAGCTCCTGTGATGCAGGCGTGAAAATAGGAAGGGAGGGCAATGGGGACAATTCGATTCATCTCACTGTGTTTCAGATTGACGTGGACGGATGACTACAGGTTCTTGTCTGCAGACTTGGTTACCTATTCGATTTTGGGGCACGTCCAGAGGTCGTCGCCGAGGTAGTGCATGAGCTCAATGCCGATGCCCTTGTTCTGCGCCTTGATGTCGTCGGTCGACATGGTGAGCACGCCTATTGCCATCGCGAGCTCCTTGCCCTCGGCCATGATCGCCACGGGCGTGCCAGCCGGCAGCGACTCGGGGATCTCGCCGCCCTTGGACGTGAGCCCCGGACACATGATGTTGGCGCCCGAGAGCACGAACGGGATCGCGCCCTTGTCGGCGCGCACCCACTTCATAATGTGCGGGATCTTGTGGAGCACACGGAGCGTCGGCATGAACGGCCCGTCGCGGTGGTTGAAAAAGAGCGGCTCACCCTCGTGGAGCACGAGCTGCAAGTGGTTGTGGCTGCCGTACACAACAGAATGGGAGCGTGAGTCTAATGCGTGGAGGAGAGAGAGAGAGAGAGAGAGAGGCGCTAGTCTAGACGCACCATTTGGCGACGACCATGGGCGCCTTCTTGGGAAGCAGCTCCTCCAGGTACGGGTCCACATCCGGGTACTGCTCCAGGATCTTGGCGCGGATCGTGCGCTGCGTCGACGACTTGACTTGGCTGTGGTTGCTCACGTGCTCGCCCACATCAAACTTCTTGAACATCGCGGCTTCCTTCCCTCTTGCTAATCTCGTGTGGATGGAAGAGCTCTCGGGTTTGTCCAACAGAAATGCTCAATCAATAGATCCTATTTCTATTTACATTTCTATATCGTGTACAGTGACCCTCTTGTCAATAGACCTTATGATTTGTCAAAAAACGATTCGTCTTAGAGCATCTCCACCGGTCCGCGCCAAACGCTATCGCTAAACCTGTATACAACCAACATATATAAACGATTGCAGGTACT